>DWAN01001993.1:0-16189 GCA_018230445.1 Heliconius hewitsoni
ATAAGGTACTCTCCGTGGACACACAGCTACAGAATTTTTTTGCACCAAACAATAAAATGTAAAAAAAAGATATTTTTAGAAAAGAAATATGGCCAGTTTTTTTTACTTCACGATAGCATGTGGAGACACAGCATAAAGATATAGCTTATAAAACAGGAGTAGCCGGTAAGGGTGGACGATAAAACGTTAAGACGTCTGCATGCTTATTTTATCAATCTTTTTAAATATTTTTTTTTCATTTTAACTTTATATTTAGCTGTCAAGAAAATTCCAAATCGGAAAATCCTAAAAGCCGGCGGCGAACTTAAAAGTGTTACCCACAATACATAAAATAAATAAGTTGAACTAAACGATATTTCAAACAATACTCATTCACGAAGCGCCACTTTATAGAATAGATGGCACAATTGTCTTATTATAGACGTCATTAAGTATTGTTTCCTGTACTTTTGTATGGCACCGACATCCTGTGGGGCCAGTAACTAGGGACGGACGGACTAACAAAATGGTGTATCTAGAAAACTCTTATTTTATTTGTATGTTGGGAATTTTAAATTGGTTTTATTTTGAGAGAACTATGGAACTATAAATTTACCTGTAAAAACCGATTTATTTTAATAGTTTTTTATTGCTTATGTTTTAATTTTAAATAGTGATGCATTTCATATCATAGCACATAGCAGTGTAGACAGATGGATCTTTCGTACTTTCGTTTCTCACTTTCAGCCGATATCTGGAGGCATGGCGTGTTGACTAGCGGAACTCAACGCCGCGCCGTGCGTCATTACCAGATGGAGGAAAATAAAAACATTAGATATTTCATTTTCTCCAATGGAAATTGAACCCACAACCTGTCATGCTTACAGTCGTACGTTTGTGCTATTAATATTTGATTGGACATAATAATAACTTCAAACTTTTATTTTTGTTACACCACGAAAATTTATACGACAGAAAACGTTTTGAAAAAAAATATTACACAATATTGTAACCTACAAATTTAGATAACCTTAAACTTATCTTGTTTTCTTCTCCCACTTGCAGCCTAGTCATAGTAAAATTTAAAACACAACACAGACAAAACCACTTTACAAGACTAGTCCGATTCCCTTTAATATATAGCCCGAGCGCTGGCCACACCAGCAAGTGTTACAAGGCTCATGGCACAGTAAAATTATTTACAGCGGCGGCGGCGTTTCACAAAGCGCGTTTATTGCGACCATAAATACTGATACAACCTGGAGAATATTTATTTCGTCTCACCTCATATTTATGAGAGGTACCCTCATTTTTGCGCGATAGAATGTTTCTGCTGTCAAAATGGAAATTAAATTTTGACGACATATATGTTGTTATTATTTGTTGGATTATTTGTAAATGATTCGGGAGTTTTAAGGGTTATTGTTAGTTTTAGGTGTTTTAAAGGTGAATTGATCGGGGTATGTAAGGTTACAAAAAATAAGTATTTCTTCGTTATAAGTAAAAATAAGTCTTCGTTATTTATTTTTATGCATTACTGAGTCACTGAGAGATAACGCACAAATTCACTACTGAACTCAGAAAGTCAAAATTTGGCGTGTAGGTAGGTTCGGGAGTGTAGGACAGCACATTCTGTTTTACGCTTAGAAGTGCTTTCTGTCCTTCTCGTCCTTGAAAAAAAATCGGGAGGAGATGGATCCCTAACGTCATTTTATTATACTCTTTATTGCACTTTATACATTTGTACATATTATAAACTTATAGTTAGCAAATTTCTTACAATTTTTTTCTATTTAACATTATGACCTGGGCGTGAAATAGTATTTTACTGCACCTCAATGGATATTTTTTTTATATATACTGCCAAAAATAGGATAATTAAAAACATTTGGCATACCGTAATTTTTCATTTGGTATACGTAAATATACCTGTAATAAACAAAACAAGTAATAAATATATACTATTGACTTATTAAGATAATTATTTTACAATATTGTTCGCAAATTTCGAAATCATTGTTCAAACCTACCTTCCCTTAACTTAAATAATGCTGCTCTCACAGTAAACTTTACAATATTGAATAACAACAATAGATGAATAGAAATAAAATATTATTGCAATAGTAAGACACGTCTAAAGCTTTTATTTGCTTTATTTGAGCACGGAGAATATTTACAAAGTATTAAATATTGCAATTAGAGAATGTTAGATTTTATGGCAGCTGAAATTTCGCCTATGAATTGAGTTTAGCTTATGTAAATTAGCCTTCCACGAAATGGGACAATAACATATCTCAGGTATAATTTAAATTTGTGATGATGTTTTAATTTTTTTTTGTGGTACAGTATTTGACTGTAGATGAGATGGTTGTATGGTCCATCTTTGCTGTGATAGAGAAGGCGCGGCGTTAAGTTCCGTCACCCAATATCTTAAACGATGTGTCTTAGCATTAGGTAACTATGCTAAGCGGCGTGAAGCTGTAAGTAGGTTAGTTTAGAGTTATGTTTTGTCATTTGACACGCACATTCGAAGTATCGAAGTTAGGCGGGACGTGGAGAATATAGTATTTCTGATCATCTCAGGGGAGGCTTCACAGTTTGAAGAAACTTACGTTTTTCAGAGGGAACAGAGCGCCAAACTCTCTGTATCCCTGTTTTGCCTTGTCCACTGTCATCTTTCTACCTCTTTTTACGTGACCTTCCAATATCATCGATACTGTTTTCTCAAACGTCAACTTACGAGGTCTCCTTGCTTTTCTTGCAACTTACTTTTACAATTATCGTAGTCTCAACGATAATTCTGTCATTATTATTAAATTCATGATATATTGGGAGAGGCCTGTACTATCACGGAGGAGTTAAGCGTGACAGGTTGCCGATTGGATTCCCACTCGAGGAATTAAATATTTAATATTTTTATATGTTCGCTCTGGTAACAACGCAAACGCGTAGATTTCTTCCACTCAACACGCAATACCTCTGAAATTATGCGGGAAGTGGGAAACAGAAGTATCTTCTGTGGGGATGGAGTATATACCCAGGTTCCCAGGCTCCCTCAACCTATCCTGCCATTTACTGGTTACAGCGTGAAACTAAAAAAAAAGAAAGATATATTGAAGCTAGCCCTAACACATTTAAAAGAGAACAAAGCCCAGTTGTGTCGCTGTCAAGTAAACGTAAACAGTAATTTCGTGGCCCCTTTGATCTCGCCGCATCCGCTCTTAATGTATAATGTGTAGAGTGTAATCATAAACGGTACGCAGTGTTTTTGTTGTGTGACATAATCTGTGTATGAATTTTGTTTAGCATTTTATATTATTTTTGCGTTATAATACTTTTAACTTGCAGCAATTGTAAACGCGACGGGTTGTGCGTTCGATTCCCACTTGAGGAAATGTAACATTTTATATTTTGATTTCCTCGCTCCGGTAACGAGGCAAGTTAAAAAAACATGTTTTTTATATTAGTGACTACACGTCGCCCGCAACTTTTCTCATTTGGTATTCCGAACCGTAAAATAGGAAATCTGGTAGTTTGTCGTCGACAAGTCCCCTTAGCGCTCCTCTACGCATCCTTCATTCCTGTATGTCAAATTTAAACATTCTAAGACTTCTTCCTCTGTACGTTGTCTATTTGTCATTTTGTAACAGAATATACGAGTACGTATGTACATAGATTAGTATAGTTAAAGTCAAAATCATAGTCAAATAATTTTATTCAAAATAAACAGTTACATGCTTTATTTTTTGAACGTCAAATAGTTTACCACCAGTTCACTAAAGTTAATGCCTCAGACCTGAGAAGAACCGACGCAAGAAACTCAGCAGGACTTATTATTTTAAATTAATTACGCACAATCACATTTTAACGTTTCTGACAATGATACTTTGAAACAGACTGGAAATATAAATTATTACATTTTATTACGTAGCGTATATTTAAAAAGTAACGGACAGAATGACTTATCCCTGCAAGAACTGAGCGGAGGGATCAAAAAGACATACTTATGATATTCATATATATTGATATATAACTAAAATTAAAGTATAATTTTAATAAATCCTTATGAATAAAAAAAAAGAAGTAATTTAACTTTCTCAATATAAAAAAATCTTTATTTTATCTTAAAATATTCTTACAAATTTGTATTGACAATTAAACGACCAAAGAATATGTAATGGATGAGCGGCTGTCACTTTAGCCATCGACTTAATGAGGCCGACGAAATGTAACTTACCAAGCTCTGTGGGTCAAACGGCACTATAGTCGTTAGCGAATGCGTTTTTGTTACAAAAATGATATGTGATTATAGATTTTTTTGTTCTTGATTTTTTTTTATTCTATATTACAAAAATTGTCATGCTTGTATTTTATTTTCAGAGTATTATATTTATTTTATTTTGACTAAGGTTATAAATTTTGTAGGTCCTTTCCCAGGTTATAGAGTATACTTAGTTTCAAAATATACATATTTTTAATTTTTTAAAGTTTTTTATTAAATATCTGAACTACAGCCTACAACGGCATGAATATTAATTTTAAATTACTTAATCCAATAGTCATACTTACACGATAATACTCAGAAGCATAAAAAAACACAATACCTTACCAATAAATAGCCAATACATTAGTCACGATAGTAATCTATACAATAGAAGTAACAAGCCCATAGTAGTTCCACCAAACGCTTTGATCATGCCGCATCCGCCCGTCATAATGGCTACATCTATTCATACGGTGAGTGACGACACGAGTTATCAACGCAGCTTCCTTTGAATTTATCTTCATTCATCTCCCGCATTGCAGAAAATTAAGTTTTAAGACTCTCCGTTTCTTTTTTGTTTCACACTGTATCCCGCTGTATCACGGGTAGCAGCAGTTAAGACAATCGGTTCTTCATTTTCCGTCCAATTTTCGAGACAGTGCGTGTTGTATGTGGTAACTCAACGCCGCGCTTTATCTTGTTACCAGAGAGAGGACATGAAATTAATTATTGTTTTGGCATAAAAAATCGAATCCACAACCGTCACGTTTGTAATAAGACATGACAGCTCCATCTGTTCTAAATGTTCTTTTCATTCTTCACTTTTAACGTTATCTCTTCGTACGCAGTTAAATTTAGGGTGAAGATATTCTAGTTAAAGTTAGTTATATAATCTAGTAAGTTAAAATTAAGGTATATAACCTTAAATAATTTTCCTAATTAGTGCTCTTTCTCAATTATTTTTAAAATATTGGAAAATGGAACCTGTAATCTTTTTTCATACATTTTTCTATAAAGTTTTACAGCACTGTGAAATCAAAAGCATCATGTATGTTAAGATATTTTGTAAAATATAAAAAAAATATACTTCATTGTAATATATTTTTTTAATAATTATTATAAAGAGCGAAGTGAAAAGTGAGTAAAGTCATATAATTGAAAATCAAAAATATAATACAGAAAAAAAAACAACTTCGTTACATTTTGGCAGGTATTAACAGCATTTTGTTGTATGGCGGAAACCAACGCTGCACTAATTGAAAATGAAAATCCTGTTATACAATAAAATTCATACAAAAGACTCCAAAACCACTGTAACAAACATCCAAGCCTAGATTTCGCTTGACTAAACGTAAACGTAACCGGTTTACACAAGCAATTATTAGCTGTCGGTAATTTATTCACGTGTAAACAGGCGTCATTATGAATTAACGAGGGAAAAAAAATAAAAAAAAATGCCGAAATGCCCCTAATTCTTACTTTGGGTGAGTTATAATTGATTAATAGTAATTCTTTTTTTGTGCTGTATTATGTTAATCATTTTTGAACGCTTCGGTGTAGCTAGATCGTTTATTAGTTGTTAAGATGAGTTAATTAAAATTTATATGGCGAGTTCCTTTTTAGAATACCTATAAGTATTCTTCAAATGTTATATAGTGTTCCCATTGAGATCCTTTCCTTATTTCCACGAAGTTTGGAAGCTACCTGGGCGCCACTCAACAAAGTAGCGGAATTCAACGCCGCACTTCGGCTCGACACGGGTGTGAAGAAATGAAAATATTAAATATTTACAGTCACACTTTGTGAACCTACGCCACGACCTCATTTTGGACTCATTTTGAAATACATAAAAAAATATTGAAATTTGTAATATTTTGTACAGCAACTGTGAATAATATCGGGCCTCTATTATTTTATTTAATAGCTCTGTGTTTTTATATTATCTGCGAAAGAATTTGCAATATTGAACATTGAATATTAATATACATCTGTTGTAATAAATAGGCGTTAAGGCTATTGTCTGACTTAAAAAAAGACAGTTCTGGGTTTAATATCCACTGGAAGAATGTATTGTTTTCATTTTCTTACTCTGATAAAAAAACAAATCGCGGCGTTGAGTCCCGCTTTTGAACGTTTCATGTCTCGAAAATGTGTGAGGGAGCCTACTGTTAAAGCAGCGTGTTTTAACACTAGGTTTCCACTACCTGCCTCGAAACTGTAATATAAATTATTTACACGAAATTCAGCATAAATCTAGTTATTTAGATATAATACTTAAATACTACTTACACTTAAACCACGGTGTATCTAATCGCGATCCAACAATCCCATAAATCCATTTAGATAAGCTATCTTTGGAGATAAAAACCCATTAGTTCGGGTCATTGGTGCGCCATGGCTGTTCGATGGTCTTTTTTTATCTCATCATAAATAAATTGTGACTTAATACTAAATCTGTTTATGTAGAGGTTTTGTGTTTTCGTACGTGGACAATTACTTTGCTAATAGAAGAAAAAAATATTTTTGGCTCTATTATTGTTTGCCTATAATATTATTTTCTTTGCTAGAAATAGAAAGAAAGAGAGAGAGAGACATATTTTGAAGTTTTTCTTGCATAGAAGCTTGTATTGTGTTACTTTGCTTAAATAAATTTGTAAAACAAATTACATGAGGTATTCCAAGGATATCATGATCTGAAGATCATTCTATCACGCACATAGCAGGGTAGGCAGGGGGAACCTGGAAAATTACTGTTGAGACACTCCGTTACCATTAAGTCACTACCGTTCTCCACTTTACACCGAATTTTGAACTATGAAAATGGCGGATTGCAATACCTAGCGTTGGCTTGTTAATTGTTATAAATTAAAATATTAAATATATAATTCTACCAAGTGGGAATCCAACCCCCAATCGTCGCGCTTACAGTCATACTCTTGTGTCCCTGTGGCACAACGGGGTCAATATTTTAATCTAGAGAATAAAATATGTAAAAAAATAATAAATAACATTAGGTACATGTGTATATACACATAATTAATACTAAAACAATTATAATAAAACAAACCGTGATATTAAATCAAATAAAATTGAATGCGACGTATAACTAAACATTGTTGGCAAAACATTTCAATTTAGCGGCCAACGCGTGATAACGTCACACGTAACTGCATTTGAGACCTAACTAACTAAATGAAACTAAAGTATTTTTTCTTGCAAGCAAGGTAGTTGAGTGTTTAATCACTCTGTTCTCCATTTTTCGGCGAATTATTAAAGCATTGCGTTCTTAGTTTAGCGGAGCTCGATACCGCTAAATAAAATACAATTTTTTTCCGTTTGAGGATCGATCCTATAACCGTAGCGTCTACAGTCACACGCCGCCACTACACTATTTCAGAACGACAGCCTACATATAGTTACTTCTTTACCGTAAAGAAACTCTTTTATGGATAACAAAAGGGAACAGGTTATGTGGGACCCCCAGAGTGGCAAGTGTAGACCGTCTGAATACTCCCTGAACTTCATAGTGTTCCTCGCCGACTGACCACGGGCCACGAACCCATTACTATTCTTAATACTTCAGATATACACTAAATAACGTAACCTAAACTAACCTAAACAAATACTAACACTAAAACGGTCAAACATATTATTTATAGAACGACTATTGCCTCCGAGACCCCTATATCGCAATAAACATGTTTTTTGTTTCGCATGTCCGCGCTCTGTCAAATATATTACAACCCGCCGGGTTATTTACGGCCGCTGTCGTCCGCCCATACGTTATACTTAGTATCTTTGTTTGGACACAATAAGCAATATTTCTAAAAGGCCCGACGTCGCCCGCAGCTGTTGATATGGGTACCCAAATTGACATATTTAATTTGATCGCAACGGAACGGGGCCGTGTTTGACAGGTATTAGTGTCAGATTAACATTAGTTTTATGGTGCTAGTCAATGGCCACCTCTATAAAGTGAAATATCGTATGATACGTCAATGTATATCTGTATGTATACGTATAATTATATAGAAACGGAACGCTCGTAAAAAGTCAACATGAAACGGTTACGTGGAAACGGATCAATTTTCCCTTTGAACCGAGCTTTGAACAAAGGCGACTGTAAAAGAGTAAGTAGTTTCGAATGTGTCAGC
The DNA here is from genome assembly GCA_018230445.1 of Heliconius hewitsoni. Lineage (NCBI taxonomy): Eukaryota > Metazoa > Arthropoda > Insecta > Lepidoptera > Nymphalidae > Heliconius > Heliconius hewitsoni. The sequence goes on from DWAN01001993.1 coordinate 8,398, forward strand.
AGCAAAGCGCCGGCGAGAGCGTTGTCGAAAGCGTAATAAAAGTGGCGCGGAACAAAAAAGGCTGAGAGTGTAGAGAGCAGGTAGAGCGGCGGCTCAAAGCCGTCATGGGTGGTTCGCCACCAACGCCAGGCACGTCTCAATCCGCGCCGCGCCGCCCGCCCCCCGCGGGTCCGCACCCGCCTGCCCCGCGCCGCGTCGTCCCCGCGCCCGCCATGCCGCCTTTCCTTTTTCCCCTACCGCAATGCAGCTATGTGTCGTTTCCGCTTTATTTTTTATGACTGTGTGTTGCAGCGGAGATATCAGTCTACACTCCTCTAACAAAGACTTGAGATATTGCCGTCTCACTCTCGCGGAGGGGGGCACGGCACGTCCGCGCTGGAGGGGCCTCGTCTCTCATAGTCACTTCGCTCGTCAACCAGTACGCACGTTCGTTTCACATCCCGCGTTCCACAGACTAGTTGTGAACAGAACTGACAGTGGCTAAAGTGTAGTGATCGTGAAAGTTGAATTCCAAATGGTGGTGCTTGAAGACGGAGTAATGATGGCAACTAATCCCAATCAGTATCTACAGCCTGACTATTTAACACCGCTTCCGTCATCTGTAAGTATTAATATTTTTTATTTTTTTTATTATAAATCATATTTTTTATCATTTTAATTTTTTTCAAAAAATAAAAATATAATCAATTATTAATTTTTATTTTTATTTGTTACAGTTGGATTCCAAAAAAAGCCCACTTGCGCTTTTAGCGCAAACTTGCAGCCAAATCGGTGCAGATACGTTACCGACAAAGCCTTTGCTGCCTCCAATTGATAAGAAGAAAACAGTGAATAGTGTTAACAGTGATTCTATTAGCCGTTCCTCACCTAGTGTTAGTAAATCTGATAAACCGCGTTCAACCCCTGAAACCAAACATTTAGCTTTTAAGCCATATGAAACCAATGTAGTGACAAAGAAGCCTGAGGAACCTAGACCTCCATCTAAGGCTAGTTCTGATAGTTCAGATGACAAGAAATCTGGAAAAAGTACGCCAGGCAGAAAATCTACTCCACCGACGGCAGAAAATGGGAAGAGCAGCCCATCTAATGATCATAAGTCGTCTTCAGCTGGATCATCCGGTACAAGTCCTATTATTCGCTCCGGATTAGAAGTTTTAGGACACGGAAAAGATCATCTTGGTGCTTTTAAAAACTTACCTGGATTACCTGGCTTTAATCCTCTTGCTGGCTTATGTTGTCCACCTGGAATGGAACAACATGCAAATCCGGCATTTCGTCCTCCATACGCAGGAGCTCCACTGAGTGCTCATCACGCAGCAATATTAGCGGCCGCCGCCGGCTTCCCAGGAGCATCGCCAAACCCTTATTTAGGATATGCGAGAGTTAAAACACCGGCGGGTGGTGAAACTTTAGTGCCTGTTTGCAAGGACCCGTATTGTACTGGATGCCAATTTTCGGTTAATAACCATCACCTTCTAATGAGCAACGGAGCGTGTCCCGCCGGATGCACGCAATGTGAACATCAAAAATACAACTTGGCTATGGCAATGGCGCTTTCCCAACAAGGCGCGGGAAGTCTCCCCTATTCGCAAATGAGCCGCCCGTACGTTTGTAATTGGATTGTTGGTGAATCGTATTGCGGAAAACGTTTTGGTAATTCAGAGGAACTTCTCCAACACCTGAGGAGTCATACAACGGACGGTACTACACCGACCTCCTCTACTTCGCAGCCCTCGCTTCTAAACCCATTGAATCCTTTGTTCACAACCGCTGGTTTGCGTAGTGCTTATCCGACGGCACCTCTCAGCCCGCTCTCCGCGAGTAGGTATCACCCCTACTCCAAAGCTCTGCCTGCAAGTCTAGGCACATCTCCTTATGGAGCTTTCAACCCAGCTTTAGGACCTTTTTACTCGCCATATGCGATGTACGGCCAGAGGATCGGAGCCGCCGCTGTGCACCAGTAACTTAGTTTAGTGAGGATTATGACCAACATATTTAATGTTTGTGCTGTCCAAGTTTCTTCTGTGATATCATGATAGACTATTGACATTCTAAGGTGTAACCCGATATGACAAATTTTAGTGAATAGTGCAATCTTAAATAGTAAATAATATATACTTGTAAGTAAAAGTTTTGCCGACGGACTTTGTATCTGCAGGTGGAGTAGGATAAAGACTGTACAGCCAAATGATTTATGTAAATAATAATCTATGTTTAATATTAAATGAAAATTTTCAAATACAATATGTCTATGAAAATTATAGTTTTTGATTTTTTTACCAACACAGAAAATACACTTATTATAATGATATTTAACATACACGATTTCAATGAAAATGTAAATATTTTAATCTCTACTATATTGAGAGTAATGAATTTTTAAAATTAACAACAACACATAAACAACCATTAGAGAAAACGAGAAAGTGCCATAAGTGTTCACATAAAGTAAATTATACATTAAATCATTTTAAACTGGCACGAAGCAATAAAGCGATTCGAGAGATTGATTTATACACTTCTAACGTACACATTAGTGCCATCAATCAACACCGACGTGATAAAATAAATGAGCAACTACAATCACGCAGACGGCAAACACGCTACGCTACCGCCCACGCTAATATATAATGAATAAAGCAGTTTTAAATATAATTTTGTTTATGTATTTTTTAAATAATTATTTTGGAATAGATAAAGAACTTTTTGAACAAATTAGGACACTTTATTTCCATCAATTTTTAAAGAAATTGTGGGTACGTACGTACGTACGTAATGTAACTTAACGCTTCATTTTATCTATTTAAATAAGACACACCATTACTTTCAAATATAAAAATTATCAAATGAAAATTAAAGCCAGAACCATAATTTCAAACATTTGTTAAACGATGTCGTCATCTTAAATATACGAACACAAAAACTAAAAAGTAGGCATGATCATTAATAATAAAACCGTGAGCTGTCATCTTTTGTTAATGTTGTTTTTTTAATAAACGCTATTTTGATTAGGCCCATGTCATGTCGGAAATTTAACTGTCAAAAGGATAATTGGTCACACGAAAAGAGAATGAATGGACAGGTGGCAGAGTAGCTACGAACAGAGTGATTTATTATAATGAGTACTTCTTAATGTCATATTCTTGTTTCTTTTCATAGTCTGTTTTAATTTCTTCTTTTATTTTTTAGAATTGATTTATTTTTTTTCGGATGCCTTATAAAAATATTTACTAAAATAGTGATTTCTTTTACTTCAGTCACAAAAAATATTTTGATTAAATGTGTCTTGCTTCAAAATGAGTAAAGCAAGATTTTTTAAATCGACTTAGCGCAGTGCTTGGGAGTTCGATTTCAAGTCCAAAAATAATGAAATATTTTTATAATAGATATATTGACTGAATTGATTGAATAGATATATATATTGACTAAAAATTAAAAACTAAATTCGTAATATGTTCAAATACTTATTTTACACATAGACAAGTAAATTTTAATCGTTTAATCCACAAAAAAATTTAAATAGTTATTAAAAAATTTTATTAAAGATTTTTTTCAGAGTATCATGTTTTTTTTCAGCATAGCAGAAGACTAAATGAAGGATTTTTTTACCAGAATTCGAGGCGTTGTGAGTGGAGTGGTGGAAAATAATACCGCGCTTAAGGTCAAGCCGTCAGGATGACAAAATGAAAATAATTATTTTATCCGAATATTAGAGAGACAGATACACTATCCCGATACGATGGCCTTAAAAACTTAATTAATTCTAAACTTTATGTAAATAAAGTATAAAACTATAAACGTCATTTAATTTATTCATTCAGAACGACCTTTTAATTTTATATACGAACTACCAATATACTTGAATGGCCAACGATAGAAACATAAATCATTTTGTAATAATGTATGTAATTTATTGCTAACTAGATTATTTTGTAATCAATCACGTATAATATAAAATTAACGGTTAAGATATAAGAGAAGATAGCTTGCAGCGACTTTGACATACATTCAGTATTAACAAAAGTGTTGAAAACTGACACTGCTAGCGCCATCTAGTTTTGATACGGTAAACCAAAATTGTAATTTAGATATATTGTATTTTGTGTTTTTTTTATTGATTAAAAATAAAAAAACATTTGTTACAATGTTTGTTACAATATTTATTACATATTATGGTATGAAATATTAATTAAAAATATTTTTTTTACAATATTTGATATAAATATCTCTTCTCTGCGCAACTATTTTATGAGCAGCACAAATGTCTTAAATAAAATAGGGAAAAAAATGTGCTTGTATGAGATATGGCTTTACTGCTAGTCTCACTACTTTATTTACACGAAAAAATGAAACTAAACTCACTCTATATTTTTTTAGTACTATATACTAACATTTGTTTCATTAGTTGCTCAACATTATTTAACTAATTATAAACTAATAAATTGCAACACATATAATAAAAGCTGTTTCATTTTGTTTAATGCGTAAATTAACATTTCATTACATTTATCATTGAACATTTCAATAAGGGGTTAATATTCTAATCGTATTGCATAATAACTGCATAATAATAAGATAATTTTAAATTTAAATTACATTGAAATGATTTATTTTGAAATTGTATCACATAATATATTTACATATAAGTTTATATTTGTGTGAATGTATTTCAAAATAAAATTATGAGAAACTCTATATCGATAGTTTTTTTTTTCTTCTTTTACAATAACACCTTCATAAATAGTAAAAAGTTACCTATCTCAATTTTTCTGTTCTTGTTTTGCCTTTATCATATTTTTGCAATGGCAATTATATTTGACAATTAAGAAAATAAAGCACATAATTTATCCTGAATAAGGTTGAACACACTTTTTTTATATAGCTTCATGCTGAATCCCGCATATATCAGTTTAGGCAGAGAGAATTTGGGAACATAATATTAAGACACTTCTGTTCCCTAATTTTCGTCTAATTCTCGAGGAATTTAGAGCCGCGTTTTACCTCCATGCCAGTGATGAAATTATTAAATATATCTTTCCGTGGGAATCGAATTCACACAATCTCACCTTGTAAAATATTTTCACGTCGAAAACATTTCACTATCACACTGTAAATATAAACATGAAAATACAAATGACGCTGCTAGTTAATTCATAACATTACACAAACAATGCTTAACATACAAAGGTAAATAATAAGTAGATGTATTACACATACGTGAAGCTATAAAAATGTTTAACAGATTGATCTGTGCCCTTTATACTTAATTACAATGAACAAAGTATTTTTTTAATAATATTATGTTAAGGGGTTAAAGTATACTTTGAATCTAACAGTTTCTGCTCGCTGAAGAAACCCCAACATATCATAAAGACCCACCCATATTAAAAATATTTCGCATGAAAATTGAACTCAGAACCGTCACCGGCTTAAAACCAATACGTTTCAATGCCCCAACACGACGATAGTATTTTTACATGCAACCCAATTAATCACCGCATTAAACATAATAAATAGGCTGAATAAATTTACAGATTATTAATAGAGATACATTTCAATAATACGACAACTTAGAGGTTTTACTCTCACGGCAAGATTATAAACGACAGATGAGCAAGAGATTGATGTGAGACGTCAACATCATTACAATCTCTGTAACGAAATAACCAATTACTATTACCATAAACATAAGCTCAAGTGAATTAACATATCAACACATAAATTATGCATACGGTATAATACATACCCACACACAGAATTATAGGGTTAGACCCTTTATAAAGGTATTGTCGAATTATTTTATATGCAAATTGATTTTTACCTGAATTTTCTGTGTAACAGATGATAATAGATCTATTTTATATTAAATACATGTTCCTTATAACCGTATTAGGGTCACTTTTAAGTTATATGAGTTTATTGTAACCGTCAAATGAAGTGTGCGGTCTTTTGTACCGAAAGCATGACACGATAGTTGACAGAACGTAATCGAGTCAGTAAAGTGATTTTGATAAATAGGTTTTTGGATATTAGTTTGTATTGTTAGATCCTTCTTGTTGCTATACAATGGTTTTGGGAATAACACATTATAAAGCAGGGCTTCGACGATTTAAATTATAATATGATATTTGATTTGTTAAGTGAAGCAGATCGTGTGAAATTGAATCCCGGATTAAAGTTGGATTACATTTTATTGTGTAGAATGAAAATAATGAACTTGTTGTTTTTTTAATCTTTTTTCTTTACCTTCATCATTCATCTTCCATCTGCTGCAGATAACGATTTAGAATTTAGAAATAGAATATATGTGTATCTAGTGTAATTTCATCATATTCACAAAGCATTTATACGTTGTGGTAACCAGATATGTGCTGACTATTCCACAACGAAGCTAATTAAAAGAATTTAAATATTTGTATAATAATAACTATTATTTTAACGCCACAGCAATTCATCAAACAGCGTGCCTGACTAAGCGTGATGATCTCACTAGGCTCTTTTTATTCAGATATGCACTTGTATGTATCTTTTTTACATTTTTAAAGTATTATTTTACACTTTGGAAGGAAGAAGACTGAAGGTTTCCAAGAGACACGGGTTCTAATCTTAATTTTTATATTTTTTTAAAAGTATGTATACTCTGCGCTGTATATTTAAATATTATTCTCATAATATATTTCCAGGTTCTAATTTTTTTTATGTCATATTGGGATAGCAAAATAAAACATCATTATTTCACTAAATAAAAATCACAAAAATTATAGTAAATATATTTTTCAATTCAGTCGTGGCGCAGTGGCACGAAGTGTAACTGAAAACGCTCCACGATCCTCCAACGACTGGGTTCGATTCGCTCTCGAGGAAATGAGACATTTATCTACATTTATATTTTCATTTCTTCACTCCGGTGACGAGGCTTTTGCCTTTTGCGCGGCGTTGAATTCCGTCACTCAACACGCAATGTTTCCATAATTCGGCGGTAAATAGGGAATGTAGTGTCTTAACATTAGGTTCCTTCTGCCTATCCTGCTGTGTGCGGAATACAGCGTGAAGCTGATTTTATTTCAATTGAAAATCGAACCTACAGCTCTCAATTATTGTCATACACTTTTCATCTATACCACGATAGCAATAGTTAGTGATAATATGTGAAAATTGTTGTTAGTTTATTGATAGGGAGACTAATTATAAGGCTATTTTACGTCTGGTACAAGTTTAAATATTATAATAACCATATTTTTATACATACCTCTAATTTTGTTTTTTTAGACAATGATAATCTTTTATAACACGTATTTTGTAACTAAATTACTTTAAAATAAATTTACGTATTTGTGGGATCTGAATTTACAATCATTGCTTTGTGTTATGATGACACTGAAATATATAGATAATTATTATATAAAATTAAGAGAATCTAGAGGCCAGTCATGGCGTCTAGGTACAAGCGTGCGACAGATTGTGATTCAATTCCTATTCGTGGGAATGAAGAATTTAATATTTTAATTTGCTCGCTCTGGTGGTCGACAAATCGCGGCATTGAGGTTCGCCATTTAGAACACTTGCCTCTAGAATCCGGCGGAAAATGGGAAACAGAGAGTCTTAACACTAAAGAGACCTGTCTACCCTGCTACAGGCGGGATACAGCGTGAATTAGAAAAAAAATCTTATATATTCCTTTAACCCAAGGAATTAGCTACCGTGGGGCGGTCAGGTGACTGATCCTCTTAGGTACTCATTTGTCTAAGTAAAATATTGCCTTTATGTTATATACCAACCCCCATAGTATAAA
>DWAN01001994.1:0-16187 GCA_018230445.1 Heliconius hewitsoni
ATATATATATATATATATATATATATATATATATATATACACACACACACACACATATCAATAGATATATGTAATTGAGCTACATTTGTTTGGTTTAAATCACACTCGAGACAGTATAATATTAAATATCACGGCATTGAGAATCGGCACTCAACCCGTTTTTTGCAACAACCATCCCAATTACAGCCAGACTCTGTCCCACTACAGCAAAATGTATACATATAACTAGAGTGTAACCGATGGCTGTCTCTACATGAAAGATATATGAGATGATCTATTACTCTGGGCATTTATAAATATAATAGAACTCAAAACACGGATTTTAAAACTGCCTGTATTTAATACTTTCATTTCCTCATTCTGGAAACGAGATAAAGCACGGCGTTCAGTTCCGTCACTCAACGTGTAATGCCTCGAGAATTCGGTAGGAATCTTAATGGAAAGATAGATGGTGTCCTAACACTAGGTTCCCAGGTTCCCTCAGTCTAATTTGCTACGTGTGAGATACAGCGTGAAGTTTTTTAAAAAAAATACATACTATTAGTCAGTGAATTGCTTCGCCTTCTAGAACTATCCACTCTAGCCGCCGGACGAGATCTGTGTATTACTTTTGCCGGTGACGTCACGCCTCTGAAATTAAATTTAAAAAAATAATAATAAAAGGATTATTAAAAAAAACAAAGGGCACAATTCATTTCATTTGGTCTAATATTGCCATGGATAATATGATAGATTATTAAAATATAATATATTTTTTAATAGTAAAAAGACAAATATGAATAAATGTTGTTTATGTTTATGGCATTGTGTTGTTTGACAAAGTTATTTTAAAAATAGGTTCAATTCCCAATAGGGGGAATTATTTTATTCTCCCACACTGGTAAGCACAGAGCGGCGTTCAGCTCCACCGCGCAACACGAAACATCAAAAATTGGGCGTGTGAGGAACATAGTGACAAGATATTTTTCCTCTGCCTGCAGAATATATGTAATGCGGGATACAGTGAAGCTAAAAAAAAATATTTTTAGTTAAATATATACCGTCAATACCGTCGACGAATATAAATAGAAAACAAAAGTTGAATAACCTATCCTCCTGTTCATTTCTATTAGGGCTCTCTTGTCTTTTATTCTGAGCTATTCCACGGAGACGGCTCAGTAGTGACAGTTCTGTCAAACCGCGCCGCCATATTGGTTTCTGTTGGCCTTCAGGTTTCTCTGAAAGGTACCAAAATATTTGATCACATAACGTATAAGAGTAAGAACACAGCGGGATGTGAACCGACGACTTTGGACAATAACTTTCTAAGATATTTTTTTTTTAAATATTCAAACAGCTTAAAATATTTTCATTTTCAAACAAAAAAAGTAAATTAAAATAAATTCTAAGATTTCTTTCAAAATTTTTTTTAAAAGAATTGATAACGAACAGACATACAGATTAACACAAATACAGACAAGTTAAATTTATAACACTTCCTCTGTTTTCACTGGAGGATAAAATGATAAAGTTTCCAAATAACCAATATATATATATACGAATATATATTATATGGAAACAATAATATACTAGAGAACTTAAGCTCAAATCTTTTTTTTATCATACATCTCCCGTTTTCGGCGGAAAATGCGAAGTGAAGTGTCTTAATTCTAGGCTTCCTCTGCCTACCGTGTTACTTGCGGATTGAACCCAAGTCCTGCCTTAATGAAACCACAATGTCGCATTCATGGTCAAAACCTGTGCCACTGTGTATAAAATTGGAATTCGAACCTACAATTAACGCAATATAATATTAATATAATTACCATTTCTAACTTCTCTCTTCGGACTATTATTCTGTATCCTATTTTCCCTCCGTCTGGGAGTAACATCATATGCATTTTGACTTCTAGATCTTTCCACGTTCGTTCTTAGTCTACTATTTTCTATTCTAGAAATTTCCATTTCCATTCCATTGACAGTGTTACCATTACTCAAAACACTATGACCAGTGCTGCCAACTTGACTAGAATTCGATCGGCCATTTTGTGTTTGATTTAAATTGCCATTTGATATATTAGTGACAGTGCTGCCAGATGGAAATAAACATTCGTAATTCGATTCAACTTCTAAATTTGGTAAAGACGATTTTCTTATTTTATCTAACTTTTTTATTCTTCTTATGGGCAATGGCGAAGCATTTGCGTTAGACGTGGACGCCATGCACAGCCTTTCGTATTGCCCTTCGTTATTGACATCTGTCAAACTGACAGTTGACGTGTCACCTGACAGATTAACCGCCGTGTTGTCAGCTGTCAAATTAACAGTTGTGGTCAAGCTGAGGTGTTCGTAATCGGGTTTGTCTGTGACTGTATTAGTTTCAGTATTGACAATGTTTATAAAATTGGAATTTTGGTTATTACTATCTTGGATGGTTAATTTTTGTTTGAATTCAAAGTCGAATACGTTCGTTTCCGGTCCTAGAACTGGTATGGCCGTGTGTGGAGGTTCCTTGTTGGATACTTGAATAACAGTTATGTTAGATCTTAGGGGAACACTGGAAAACGACAAAAAACTATGTCAATAATCATTTAAATTATAGTAATAGATGAAACTTTACAGTGGTATAGCTTATAAGTCAGATTTGCTATATTTGCTAAAATTTTATGGGTCCAATCGTGGAGCACGGGTACAATCGTGTGACTATAAACGCAGTAGGTTGTGGGTTCAATTCTTCCTATTTAAATATTTCAATTTAAAAAAAAAAACACTTACTCTCCATCTCTTCCTGTATTCTCATCATTATTAACAACCACCCGCTGCTTATATTCAACTTCATCCTGAAGCTGTTCAACTTCATCGTGAAGTTGGTCGACTTCATTGAAGAACTCTTCATCACTGTCCGTAACTTCACGTTTAAAAATCGAATTATCCAAACAAATATTTTGTCCACAAACTTTTATACTTTTGGGTTCAACTTCACGACTCGTGCTTGGCAAGGAATAAGGTTCCCAATTGGATATATCAACTTCAGTAGAAGCCAAAGAATTTGCTAATGAACTTACATTGGAGAAAGTTAGATTTGATTTTGGTAGAATTGAAGTTGATGAAGTTTTATTTGTACTGTTGCTAGTAGTTGCAAGTGAAGTTGACATTGGTTGATTAATAGTTGAAGTTAGTGAAGTCATAGAAGTTGTAGAAATTATAGAAGTCACGGAAGTAATAGATGTTGTAGTAGTATATGATGTCGTAGAAGTATTAGTAGTAGGAAGATCAACTGTTTCTATAGCACGATTAATTGGAGTAAGATCTATTCCTGGAACTCTGTAATGATAAAAAAATAGACATTACTTCTAGAAGAATCTTTAATCCGTTCTCATGAAACATCTAAAACCAGTTTCTTGAATCTGATTTTGATGAAATTATTGGTCAATTAATCTAACAATATAAGAGTCATCTAACAATCATATGATTTTTAGTTACTTTCTAATTTTTTACATGTGATGGTAGTTGCTCCGATCATAGTTTAGGGAAATGAACATATTTAATTATGTTTAGCTATGAATTGTATTATTCCTGGATGCTTATTAACTTTATTGTCTAGCGTCTTCTATGAGACGTAAGATTGAGCAACAATTAGAAGAGTGCTAAAACTCGGGAGTCCATAATAAGTAATAATTAGATTCATATAGTGTAACATACATGTATGTAGGGAACATCGGAGATTTTTTTGTGTATGCGTGTGTTAATATTCAACTCACCTATCAGGTGGTACAGGCGGGGTCGGGGGTAAAGGTGAAGTGGGGTCCCTTGCCGCGGCCCTGGGTGCAGGGGCCACCGGCGGAGCGCCATACAAATTTTCTCCACGCGAAAGAATTTTCAGTTCATGGAGTTTAGAACGGAGAACTGTTACCCAGTCTTGCATTGAATCCCTAGAAATCATATATTTTTTCTTACCAAATTCATACTAACGGTCTTGATAAGGCCATTTCAAAATATAATTAAGTCAGACGCTGTCCCACTACGATACAACCGACTCTAGGCAAAAATAAATTATAGTATTTATTTTTTTCGCTTAACACTGTTTTTCGAATATAGCAGGATAGCAACTGGGAACCGAGTGTTAAGACACTCCATCCCCATTGTGATACTTCTTTCCCCACTTGTCAGCAAATTCTTGAGGCATTGCGTGTTGAGTAGCGGAATTCAAAGCGTGGAAATGAAAATATTAAATAATTCATTCTCCAGAGTGCAAAGCGCACGCAAATATCTCAAAATTAGGCAGTGCTTGAGGAACGGAATTTCTTAACATTAAATTCACTCTGCCAACCAAACAAATGTGAATAATGTATATTAGCTCCCTGAAAATCCAAAAATAAAGTCCAAAATCCTCACCAATCAGGCGCAAGCATCCTAACAGGTCCATGATCAGTATCAACCAGGAAGTCATATTCGTCCCCGGGATGAGGTTTAACACTTGCCGTAACATGTCTCGCTGTTTTAAGACACGCCCTCCATGTCGGCTTATGTGCTTGCGTGTTAGGAGAATCCTGTTCTGGATACTGTTCTAGGAACGGTGTTCTTCCGTTGTGTATACAGAAGAGCGTCCACATCGGTTTTAATGATGTTTTCTGGAGACAATAAGGAAAAGACATACATAAATAAAAAATCAGACTAAATCAATCAAATGCTAAATCAAAAAACATAATATTTTTATAGATTTAAAGTGAGTTTAAGTCTATAAAAATATTTTTTTTTTTGATTAAGCCTGATTTTTTATTTTGCGTAATGTATCGAATACAGGCGAAAAGTGAAAAATGATGCTATAAATTTCTGTGTAGGGTAGGCAGAAATACAGACCATCAAATACGATTGTTGTGGTTTCGATTCCCACAACGGGAGAATTATTTCATTTCTCTTTCTCTGCTTTAAAACTATGTCCATGGTTGTGGGTTCGATTCCCACAACTATGAATAGAATATTCTTATTTTCCTTGCTCTGGTTCAAAGGGTAGTCAAAGATGCCCACCATGTTGGCTTATGTGGTTGACTGTTAGGACAACCATGTTCAGGATACTTTTACCGTCCGCCCATCCGTTACTAGTAATGGAGTCTGACAGCTATGTAGGGTCCACATCTTCTTTAAAGGGGATTTCTGGAGAAATTGGGAATCTAGTGGGAGGTAAGTACAACCCCCATCTGGTTGAATTGATTATTTTCACTTCCCTTGCCTTGTCTGACTACATTCAAAACCTGTAATGTACTATAATGTCTTAAATGTTGGTGGAATGTGGAAAACTAAGTGTCTTTACTTAAAATTAGTTGTAAGGCTCTTTATACTCGCTATTGGCTAAAGGAGGAATTGCATTTTTAGTGGTGGAACTCAATATCCTTTAGCTTTGTCTTGTTAGCAGAGTGAAGAAAAAAAATATATTAAAAAATATTGCTCCAGGTGGTCATTGAACCTACACTTGTTAAATTTAGTCCACAAATCATGTGTAAAATGCATTTAAAATACCCAGAAAGTAAAAAATAGAATAACAGAAAGGGGGTGTAGGTCACAGTAGTCAGTATTTACATATTTTTTTATATTTTCTATACCTTAAGGTTACCTGGAAGATGTCAGTTTTAACTTATAATAACTTATATTATAATTTTTTTGTTATATATTATTATTTGTTGTTTTATTTATGAATGAACAATAAAAAATATGAATATTATTTTTATAAAAATAAGAAAAAAAATACCTTATGACTCAAAGGCCTCAATTTGCTTGTATTAACATCATTAGGTATCCTTTTAAGATAGGCATTTTTCTGAATTTCCCTGTAGTACACTGGTCCTTCGTCATAACTAGACGACATTGTGTAAAATGGCCGCCTAAAATATACACTCTTTTTAAATTATAATAAGATATTTAGTCATTCTATAAACCTAGAGAGCTTGTGTTAACGAATACACTGACTATGTGATGGTTCAGAGTTCAATCCTCATAATATCCATGAAAATTAATTATTTTCCTATGTCTGTACTGGTAGATTAAGCAGGTGTAGAGTACCATCACTCAACACACAATGTCTTAAGTTCAATTAGAAATTGGAAAATGGCATCTTAGTACTAGCATCCCCATACTTACTTTGCTATATGTGAAAAAAAAATACATACAATTATAAATTAAAAATTTCAATATTAATTGCAATCACAATCACTGTCTTATCTGTCAACTATTAATTACTAAAAAAATTATATTATCATTTCATTTTGGCTTGCAAGTCAATTAATTGATGACAAAATTACTTAATATTTTTACAATTTTTACAGTTGCATATGTCAACAGAAGTATACAAAATCCTCTTACAATCACTTTGTTGATCTACTTGCCGTTTTGTCTTCTCCTCTGTCAAAACTCTTTTTCTTACAATTGTGTGGACATATTAAGTTGTCATTAACTCACACTTGACTTTTTTTTATCGAGAATTAAATGACATCATTAGAACAAATCATTCTATATGACTTATTTTATTTTTCCTAGTAATGGTTTGTTTATATGCTATACAAATCAATCAAAACCATTAACTTAGTTTCTATACAATTTTAAAGCAAAACTCACAGTATATTAAATTTTGCTATATTTTTAGTATCTTTTTAAATGTTGATATTAAATAATTGAACTAAATTTTAAACTTTAAATGGAATAAGAATTATTAAGAAGGTATCCTAAAACTAAATTCAAATCAATCATTAAGGAGATATTTGACTTCTAAAACAGAATCGCGCGAAACTTTTTCACCACACTAATAATAATTAAAACTAAGCAAATAATTGGCGCAAATTAATCAATTGTATCCAACAATTAAAAGGGCAATGGCAATAAACTTTGTGAGTCATATTAAAAGAATGTTCAAGTTGTGTCCAAACAAAAGTGAAAGTAAAAGAAAAAGAAATTACTAATACAATTAACCAAACAACTAGTTTGTTAATACAATACATTAACACGCAACCATTTTAGCTAATTATTTAACATTTCCTAGTACAAAAACGAATATTTCTTTAAATAAATAAAAGTTTTTTACTTACCTATTTCATTTATAGTTTAAATGGCATCGTTTTAAATCTTATTTTTTCATTATAATTGTAATACATAATTCACTATGTTTGGCATCTGTCGTTAATAAGGATGCCTTTTTAAATAAATTATTAGGTCGTATTGTACATCATATATGTACAGGCTACAGACACAAAGCAAAGCGTAAACGCCATATTTGTTTATGACATTTGGTGAAACTGTTGCCATAACATATACATATACAATGCTTACATTAAAGTTAAATATATTTTTTTAATTGATCTAGACTAGAGATTCTTGAGTCAAAACTTCTAAAGTTTATGAAATATTTAATTTATTTGTAAAGCTCATGTGTTGAAAGTTTCACAGCTGCTGCTTTTCTTTTAAAGCTGTAGCTGAGCAGCCAACAAAAAATAGTAATAAAACATCACTGTCATTTCTACACATTATAACTTTAACGCAAAAAAATTAAAAATATTAATGTTTTTAAGTAGATATTGAACCTACAATCATTATGTGAGTCATCACTTACTTTATATATGTATATGTCATAACAGTGGTACAATTTTTAAAAAGGAATTTAGCGGATAAGTGCCAGAACTCAACAAAAATTAAGATGCACTGTTTCACATTGAAATCAGCCAGGATAACATTTATTACTGTATGCTGAACGTTTTAATAAAAAAAAACAAACAAATTATCATATTTTTTTATTAAATTTTTAAATAGTTTATGTAAAATTTAATTTCTAAAACAAATTGGAACATTAGTATCATCTTAGAAGTTGTTAGCTAAACGTAAAAATATTTTTAAACTAGGAATATCGATAGTTAAAATTCCTCATTAAATTGAAAAACAAAACAAAAAATTAAAAAAAATATTTATTTCATAATTAAGTATACAAAATAGTTATAAACATTTATAACATAATAGAGAATTAGCGCTAAACCATCCCTGTAGAAATAATACATACATATTACGCGTGAATAATCAAGTAATAAAAAAATATAATATAACAAAATAATATTTAACCGAAACTTATCTATATTATCTAATAAAGGTGAGGTAAATTAAATTGAACTTTTTTTAAGTTCGGGTTTGAGTCTAACTGTGATGACGGGCTACTACACACTATGGTATTCCGCATATATCCTGAATTGGACACATTGGGTCTTGTAGCAGAAATCACCGTCTTACTAAATCTCTAAGAGCAGTGAAATGAAAATAATACATTCTCTCGAATAATTGTAAAGCAGAGCCACGCTGGTCTCAATAATAGAATATTAATCTATATTGACCATGTATTTTTTTAGTGGCTAAAGAGCTTTGGGGCCGTTCAAGTATTACGTAAGCAGTTTTTTTGCAATTATTAATAAGTAAATTTAAGTAGTATAGTAAGATATTAAAAATTATACTACAAATTATTAAAAATAAAATTAAAAAAATATTTTAACCTAATAAGTTTACGTTAGTTTATAAAACAGAGATCTATAAAATGTTGCTGTCTTTTACACACCGAAGTGAATGGGGAGAGACAGAGATATAAAAGAAAGTAAAACTATATAATGATAAAAAACTAAAAAGGACCACTTCGTGCCTTTTTCCCGCATAGCAGAATAATAAGAAGGAAATAAGACATTGGGAGTGCAGAGGCGGAACTCACTCTTTCGTCGCTTTGTCTGTTCTATAAATATAATTATACTCCCGAGTCTGGATTAAACCTTTGGCGTTGTTGTCCTGTGTGAGGATAAAAACAGAAATATTCAAGAAGAATACAATTAATTTTAAGGAAAAAAATATGAATATAATTGCTATTTGTAAATAAAATCACTTAGTTATGACAACACTTTTGTGTAGGCCAAGATAGCATTAGTTTTTTTTAATACTGTTTGTTATGTTGAGATTCAAACAATGTATCACATAATAAAGGCAATTTCATAATCTTTTTAATTAAAAATAAATAAATAAATGGAACATTTTCTTTATTTCATGCAACCCCGAATTTAATAATGAAACATTCTATTACGTTTTTAATATTAAAGAAATTATATAACTGAAATTATTAATACATAATATGTAGATAAAAGTGCACAAAATTAAATCACTACGGTCTATTCCTATACTATAACATTCTGATATTACTAAAATAAAAAAATATAGATATTCTGTGTGATTGTTTACTTTTAATTAAAATTTATGATTTGAAAATTACGCAGCCTACTAAATGTAGTGTCAAACAAAAAATACTATTAAATATGTGCTATTGAATTATACTCTATACTCTACATTCAATGGAGAGATACAAAACAGTTTATATTAAATATTTATATTTATTTATCAATTATTAAGGCATGTTTAGTTTTATACAATTGACTTAAGCGTATATTATTTATAGTATTTTTTTATAATATATAAATTGTTTAACAATGAAATGAGCATTATCTATAAGCTTAATAAAATTTATTAATATTCGGTTAATATTTTTTAAATATTTAGGCATTACATAAAGTAAAGATATATGACCTCATTAAATCCATTTTTACTTTTCTCTCACTTAATAATGGAGAAAAGAAATAAAAGACAATAGGCATAATGTGTTGAATGGATTTCATTAATTAGCGAAAAATTAAACGATAAGAAATTATTTTGTTTAATACAAATTCAAAGATTTCCTTTCAATTTAATAAGAACCTTCATAGGAATAATAAAGCGTTAAATTATGATAATTATAAAAAAAAACATTTTTTTTTGTAATACTTTCAAAGCGTAATAAAATATTAAATAATAAGTAAATAACTGTAATCAACACTCATTATTTACGATTCATTGATTTATAATACATATTATAATATGTAATTAAAGAAATATTGGATACAACACTGGGTTATATTTTAAGTACTTAAACTTAAAATAATAATATTACAACTTTACGTACTTTAAAACGTAATTAAACGTCACATTTTCATAACCTTTTATAATTCGGCCCCAGAATAAAAAGATTATTTAAAAAGCGCTACAGATAATTAAAAAATACTATGATTAAAGAGATTACATAATAAACAATTAAATGGTAAATAAATTTTGATAAAAAATTACGCCTTGCTGGCATTTTCTTTAATTTTGAGTGCCTTTTTTCGTCTTCTATTAATAAAAGGGACGAAACACCACAAAGCTGCCCCGAAAACGAGTATAAAACCAAGTGTTACGAACAATGACTTATATGATTTAGTACGTTCATACCAAATACCGCATATGGGAGGTCCAATCAATTGTAAAATACCGTTCATAAATAAACTAATTCCGTATGATGACATCAAACGTTCCGTTCCGAGCATTTCCGTCATCACAAGTGCTGTGACACCCACATTAATGCCTGACGCAATCCCAAATATACAACAAAACGCACTAATTGCCGAATACGATTTCATTAGTGGAATTAACGATAAACTTATACCGGACAATAATAAACCGGTGATAAAGAAATATCGTTTTGGGGTCAACACTATATCCGATAGTGCTGATCCACCGATTCGCCCTACCAAATCCAGTGCCGAAATAATCGATAACAGATACGCGCCTAGAGTTTTATCGAAACCACATTCTTCAGCGTACGACGGCACTAACATAATAAAATTCGTATACGATATAGCACATGTGCAGTTAGAAATTAGAATAACTAAATAAATCGGATCTTTTAGGAGTTGTATATCAAAATATTTATTAGGTTCCTTTTTAGTATCATCTTCTTTAGATTTCTTGCATCCACAGCAATAAGTGATAGGCGCGAGGCTATCAGTTACAGATTTAAGACTAAATTGTGATGCAAATTCGCTTGGTTTTTCAAACGCTGATAAAGTGGATCCATGAAACGGCGTGGACATATATTGAAAACTTGATGTGGAAGGACTTCGCTTAGGAGTTTTGGGTACTGCCAATTTTCTTCCGAATGCTTCAGTAGAATTAACCCGACTCGTCTTCCCTTCAGGCACAGATTCCAACAACGACGGATTACTTGGCAAGTGATTAGAAATCTTGCTCGATATATGTTGTAGACCATGTTTTGAGGAGACGGGTGTAGAAGTTTTACGACTTCGTGTAGTTTCCGCGTGTGTTACTAAAGCTGCGCTGGCTGATCTCGCGAAATTAGGAGATTTTTCGTCCAAAGTTGCTGTTGATTTTTGTTTATGTATCGGTGGGGAGCCATTATGATATTTATCTGAACTTTCTTCGGAAGTTAGTATCACTCTTGGGTTGGTATCATCTAGTTCGCTAGGTTCTTCTTCCTCAATAAATGGTTCTAACTGAAATAAGCATTACGATATATTATAAATACATAGTTTAAAAATCATAAAAATATTTTTATATGCGGCAAATTACATATAATGCTACTTTTTATTTTGTCAAAAACAAATTACAAACCATACAAATATTACAGATATTCATATTTTTTTTAATGTTATATTTTAAAATATAAAATTAAACTCATATTTTAAATACATAAATAGAAAAGTTAAAACTGAAATATTAATTTGCCTGCAATAGCAGGCTAATTAGCTGGTGTTTCCCAATAGGGAAACACCAGTTTATCTTCGTGCATGCGGTTCTAAAGCAAAGTTTATGATTTGAAGACATTGCTATTTTTGAGATTTTTATTTGTGCATAAACAAGAATATTTTTAAAAGTCGATAATATCTACAAATCGATCAAACAATAAGCCATTTGCCTTTTTTTTTTAATTGATAAAATATTAGAAGTTTAAAAATGTCCAGACATAACAAAATTAGGTTACCACTTAAAAATAAAACAACAATATTGTAATAAAATACTCATTTATTATTTACACAAAAATTCACAATAACCATCATCATTTAAATAATTAAATATAGTAATTGGCATGCGAGATAAAAAAAAATATCTAAACGATTTAAATATATCAATTTCGAACTAAAATATTATATATTATA
Organism: Heliconius hewitsoni; assembly: GCA_018230445.1. NCBI lineage: Eukaryota > Metazoa > Arthropoda > Insecta > Lepidoptera > Nymphalidae > Heliconius > Heliconius hewitsoni. The sequence continues at coordinate 12,009 of DWAN01001994.1, forward strand.
TACTTTTGAAGCTGTCGTGGAGCAGTGGTACAAGCGGGTGAGAGTACACGCGTCGGTTATGGGTTCGATTATGAATATTTAATATTATCATTACCTTGCTCTGCCTGCGTAACAAGACAAAGCGCCCTCTTGAATTTCGCCAATCAGCACGCAATGTCTCGAAAAATATATTTTATATAATATAATGATAAAATATAGATACAAACTTATATATTATATAAAGAAATCACAAAATTTTGTGATGAAAAGTTACGAGTAATATTTTCCAAATTCTATAATAATATATATAAAATATCAATATATTTTCACACATTCAATACGAATAAGGAATGAAAATGGAATAAATGGGGTAAAATTTATAAATTTGTGCCATATTTATATTAAAAATTACAAAAGAAATCGTGTTCAATCTGATAAATTGAATTGATATATCTATAATATAGTTTATAATTAACTAATATGAAAATAATAATTTCTAACAATGATGTTGAAAAATATTTCCGTATCGGAATAACATAATTCTTATATTAAGATTTGGAAAAAAAATATGAAAAAGTTGTAGGTCTATATAAAGAAAAATATACCAAAAAAACAGACAACTGTTTGTAATTTCTAAACTTGTGAATACTAAAATTATATATGTAATAAATTTTTCTAAGACTTATACGTATCTATAATAATAATAAACGGTTTTTTTATTCATTCATATTTTAACAGTATATTATAAAATTAATAAAAGGTTGTATGTAAATTTAATAGGCAACAAACGAGATGAAAATATTTTTTACAAAAAAAAAACTAGACTTCAAATACTACCGTTACTTTTTCATGGATCCCATAATCAGATCCTAACCAAATTCTCATCAAACTATCCTTAAAGTATAACGTTTCTAATAAAAAAAAGAATAATTGAAATCAGTTAGCGTGATGTTGAGTTATTCGTCCAATTGTCGCGCACGTACGTAATGCAATTTTAAGACTTGTGACTTTCTCAAGGATAAAATTGTGAGAACTGGACCAAATTAAGATGGGAACACACGGGAAGCACCAGCTTTAAAAAAAAAGATTCACAAAATCGGTTCACACAATCCAAAGTTCTGAGGTAACAAACATTAAAAAATATAGTTGAATGATGACCTCCTCCTTTTACACAAGTCGGTTAAAAAGGAAAAATTATTTGTTACACACATAATTCGGATATTTCTAACAACTAATATGTATAATTATATACTATATTTAATTTATATATTTATTTAATATAAAACAAAAAAAAAACAATATAAATTTACAATAAAAATAAAAAAGTAAAAACTATCTGTGACATATAAAAAATAGATTAATCTTTTGGTATTCATATAATGGTAACATTGAACACAAAAAAAACAACGATACAACAGACCAGCAATAGTAATAGGAACAAGGTATTAAAAATAATTTTGTACTTTTCTACGGCCCAATTAGGTACCACACAGATAAAAAATAACGAATACAATATATTGTTTGTAATCTGTATTATTATTATTATAATTATTATTTAATATATGATATGTATCTGTTGTGCCATTTAAGGCTGTTTATGTAGAATATGGTATTGGAAGCTATATTTATTGTAAAGAAAAAATATGTAAATTTGTAAAAAAAAAACATTATATAGCCGTTAACAGACTGACCAAACATTTAAATTTATAAATACATAGGTATTGATAGAAATATTTCTAACTTATTAAATTATATATAAGTTACAAGTTTTGATATGGCGGACTTTTGAACGTATAGTTTACTTAACTCAGTCACTTGAACGGATGTGATGTACAGAGGCGAATTTATAAATAAAATATTTAAATAGAATTGAAATTTCAATAACATAACTAAATAACCATTTAAGTTTTTAAAAGTACAAGAAACTATAATAAAAAGAGCAACAATTAAGTCGTCCAGGAAAAAAAAATAACTTAATTCAAAATCATATTTCAAATTAAAAATGATAAAAAGAAATATATAATAATATTTTTAATTTTAAAACACCCTCGACTTTCTATAGACTATCCATAATAGATATCTGTCTTAATTCCCTGGTACTTTATTATTCAAATTGGACAGAAACATCGGACAGATTATAAAATCACGCCTTTAGAGTTTGCGCGTTCATTTTTTTCTTTTTACGCCTATTTATAAATGGCATGAACAGCCAAAGCGACGCACCGCCTATGAAAATAAAACCAAAAGTAACAAACATGTGATTATAATTCTTATCGTGTTCAGCCCAAATACCACAAATCGGCGGTCCGATCAATTGCAAGAGACCGTTGACAAACAAACTTATTCCATACGACGACATCAATCTATCAACGCCCAAAATCTCAGCCATGACTAGAGTTGTCACACTGTTATTGACGCCCGACGCAAGCCCAAAAAACGCACAGAAAACGCTAATTGTTACGTACGTTTTTAAAAACGGTATTATTACTAAGCAAATGCCCGAGAATAGCAGACCGCCGACGAAAAAGAACGATTTTGGCATAAAATTTAGATCGCATAATGCCGATCCGCCTATACGTCCTACTAAATCCAAAGCTGATACCGTACTTAGTAGATAAGCACCTCTTGCTTTATCAAAACCTATAGTTTTAGCGTGGTCTGGTAATAAAATTATGAAATTGGTGCAAGAAATAGCTACGGTACTGCTCGATATTAAAATTACCAAATAAGTAGGATCAGTTAGTAGAGATATGTCAAAAAACTTATTAGGTTCCTTCTTTTCTTTCTGTTTACAACAAAAGCAACAATACGCAACATCAGCTACACTCTCCGTGACCGATTTAAGTGAAAATTGGGAAGCAAATTCATTTGGTTTGTCAAAAGCCGAAAGTGTTGAGCCATGGAAAGGTGTAGAAACGTAAGCAAAACTAGATGTCGACATAGTCCTCTTAGGACCGGCTACACTAAGTCGCCTACCAAATGTTTCTTGCGAACCCAATTTCCCTATTGAAGTCGAACTTAAATTACTTTTGGTTATCGGTCTTGCGTTAGAAAGTTTGCGTTTCGACGCATTATATCTCAAATTTGATGACGAGTTCATACAATTTTGACTATTATGTATATGTGCTTGTGATAATTGTGGCGCTATTTCCTTTTGTCCTTCCGGTACGCCGTTTTGTTTGTCTGTCACTGCATAAGTCATGTCATAGGTATCTAACGGTTCTTCTTCCTCGAACAGAATATCGTCCTGTAAATAATATTAATGTTAATTATTCTACAACACCAACTAACTATATTATAGCTACTTCTACATTATATATGTACATAATATATATAACAAACAAGAAAACCCACAAAACTGTTAATATATATTCCCATATGTTAGTACCTAAGTCTACTTTCACACTACACTATATGTATAAACACTATAATATGTATAATAAAAAATATTATCTAATTATATAGCAAAGGCATTTAAATAATCAATAAATATTTATCATCAAAAAATAAATTAAACAATCAACGTTCATTATATATTCGACCGTCAATCAATCAATCAGTCAAATGTCTAATATTTATAAAAAAATATTCCATATCCACAGATTAATATTTTATATATTATCTGTTAAAAAAAACCATAAAAATACCAACTATTTATAATACCACAAAAAGCCATCATCATACAACATGGGTACATTAAAAAAACTGTTAGAAGCCTGTGTATAATCTACAACACATACATAATCACTTTCATTATAATCACTATAATCACATTGCATTTAATTACATAATAACGAGTGTATTATTTCTGATAATGAAACAAGTCTTTGTAGAAAGTGATTATTCCGTGAATGAAGGAATGAAGTAAAGTAGCGTGCAAAGCGTATGTATGTTAGAAAATATACGTATAAATGAAAATAAATACACATAAAAATGATATAAAATGACGATATGTTTAATTTAGTGGTACCAATTATAATATCATTTTGACATTTTGAAACAAAAAAAAGCTTTTTTTATTATCCGTCATTAATTTATTTATTTAAATAAGGAAATGTAATTTATCAATCAGCTTCACGCTATATTCCGCACACAGGAGGGTAGGCAGAGGAAACCTAGTGTAAAGACACTCCTTTCCCCACTTTGTGCCGAATTCTGGAGGCATTGCGTGTTGAGTAGCAGAACTCAACGCCGCGCTTT
>DWAN01001995.1:0-16186 GCA_018230445.1 Heliconius hewitsoni
TACACGCACTTAGAGTACTGAAGTACACACCAGTCAATAATAGATAAATATGACTATTTACTTACAAAAAATATAAAAAATATCTTAACCTATCACTAAATCACTAAAGTCAATCTGGGTTACTTTGACAGATACTATGTTTTAAAATTTAGAGCACATTGCAAAAGTGTTTTTATTTTATTAGTGCTATCATAATATTTTCGCCCATAAACATTCACATAAACTTTTTGAAATACATCAGTATAGAAGAAATTATGGGTTTTGTAGTCTATCAAGATTATCCTTATCAAATAGGTAACTTTGACATAAAAAATAATCATTTATAAAAAGGTATTCATAATTATTCTTCTTATTAATCTAGGTAACATTGGTTCATGTTTTTTATTAAATAATGGATGTACCTGATGTAGTAAAATAATAATTCGTTTTAAATTTTGTCTTATATTACAAAGAAATTAAGAATCAGTCTAGATCAGTGGCTCCCAACCAGTGTTCCGCAAAAGCCTAAATATGGTCCGTGAACGATTTTAATTTTATGACTGGGGATGGTGAGGCGAAGATTCTATTTGATTATTACAGCAAATTATTTATTTTAATGTACCTACATGCATAGTGGTCCCTGCTACCAAGAATGATATAAAAGTGGTCCTTGATCAAGAAAAATTGGGAACCCCTGGTCTAGATCATTTGATATTTGTATACTATACATTGTTAATCAGCACCAAAAAATACTTAAAAATACTTTAATAGAAAATTTTTAGGCAAATAAAAAAGAAAACCACTCCAGAATACTGAAGGCGTGGCGCAGGGGCACCAAGAGTGACTGTAAACGCGACTGGTTGTGAGTTCGATTCCCACTCGGGGAAATTAAATATGTATTTAAATGTATATTCTCTGTCCTTCGCTCTGGTGTTGACGGCAAAGCACGGCGTTGTGTTTCGCCAATCAACATGCAATGCCTTTAAAATTCAGCGGAAATCGGAGAACGGAGTGTTTTACAAAATAACCACGAATAATCCCCCAAAACCGTCATCAATTACGTAGAACGGAGGCTCTTCTCTACTAATTTTACTGGTATCTACCGTTCATACAAAATCATATATTTTTTTATTTTGTTAATTTGATTTTAATGGTGCTAAAGTATCGTTATTTTCATCTATATTTGTATTTTACTTGTGCTGAGTCTTAAATTTCTTTTAAAATTAAAATTTGTTAATTTAAATAAACATTAAGTAAAAGTAGTCAATACATGTATCATACGGAACAATTATGTAAAATAGTTCAAAGGTTGAACGATCTAAGTTTCCCAGATTGACGGTACCTTTCACGTTAAATCGTTCTAGACAAGTGAGTGGCGCCGTCGTCTCCGTCGTTTCTCGTGGTGGACGTCTCGCGTCCGTCGCCTATCGCGCCGCGTGGCCGCCGCCGCCAACAGGGAGCTGTATACTGAATTACGACCTTATTTGTGGGATTTGTGTGCTGTGTTGGCTTTGTTGCAAGCGTTTTTGAGATGGCTTGGTAAGTTGATTTAAAAATACAATAATAAATTTATCAGCTTCACTCTGTTTCCCCCGCTTATAGCAGGGTAAGTAGCGGGAACTTAGTGTTAGACTTTCCACTCCCCACTAACCGCCGAATTTATAGAGGGATTGCGTGTTGAGTGGCGGAACCCCACATCTGGCGTTTTTGCCTTGGTGCTAGAGCGAAGAAATGAAAATATGTATAAATAATAATTCATTCTCCCGGCGCAGGTGCACAAGCGTGCGGCTGTAAACGCATCGTGATGTATGTTCACATTGTAGGTTCGATTCCCACTCTGGGGTATGAAATAATGAATATTTTTATTTTTCCGCTCTGAAAACAAGTCAAAGTGTGACTTTGAATTTCACCACTGAACTGGCAATACCTCGCGAATTCGGCAAAAAGAGGGTGGTTCGGTGGAACGGAAATGCCTTAATGGGAACAGAGTTTTACGATACTTAGTTTCCATTGCATGTGTTTATGAGGTATGATATTTTAATACGATTGACTAATTAAATGTTTTATTTTTGGCAGAACTTGGTAAATTTCCTCCAAACATAGCTACAAATACCCAGGGCAGTTATACATGTGAGTTCTTTTTAATTTTTAGTTAGATACTGTTTTAGAATAAATGCGATGATTAGAAACGAACGAACTGCGGTTACAACCAGAGAAAAATAATTTATGTATAATTATTTCCCCAAATGGAAGTTATTTGGGGAAATAATAATTATTAAATTATTTTTCTTTTCTGTTGTGGTCAGGCAAAAGTAGCATTGATTTCCGTTACACAATTTGCATTGTCCGAAATATCAGTAGAAAGTGGAGAAGCGAACGAAGTTGTGATTGTGTGATGGTAAAGGTTCGAAACGGTACATGCGGATGTAACGTGAAACTAAATGAAGAAATAGTAAAATTTGGTATATGTTTCCCCTATCCAGGGTTCTCTAAGGGCTGGCGCGAGGCATTCGAGAGCGGCGCGCAGGAGCCGTGGGTGTTCCGTGGCGGCCTCGCGGCCGACCTGCGCCGCCTGCTGCCCGTCGAGTGCGCCGGGTACACGCCCGCCCTGCCGCCCGCCGCGCCCCACCTGCCCCTGCCCGTGCGCCCCTACACGCCCGCCGACGAGAGCGCCGTGAGTATACGCGCCTGTCCCCCGCACACCGCTCACCTACACGAAATGATGCTTTTTCTCCTCCTTTTTTCTCCTTTCCTACCTGCTGAATCTCCTCTCTCTTCTATCTTAAGTAAGAAATACGTGAATATATAGTTTACATTTTACATAGAATAACATGTCTTGTGTAGTAGTTAGGCACACTTAGCCTGCCTTATTATATAAATTTCTTTATTGTTTTTTAGTAATAAAAATGTATTAAATATTTGTTTGTGTAGGTTTGCTCAATATGCCACAGAACGTGTCGCGACGGCTCCGACTGCAGTGACTTGTTCCCTAGTGATCTGCAAACTTTACCAGCCGATAGGTAAGTGACTTTATTAATGACTAACAACAACTATGTATTACCCAATTATATAATACGAACGATGAGTCGTGGCCGCCCTAAACTTAGCTTGTAGATCGCTGCCCACATTTTATTTTAAGATTTTTTCTTACTTTTCATTATCTTCTCTAGTCCATAACACGTAAGGTTCAGAACACCTAACTTAAGTCCAAATTAGCACGAGACTTAGACAACGCTGCGTTAAAATTAATCGGCGTTAGCATTTTTAATGCTAAACTACTAACAATAGGAATTTGTATTGCTAGAAGACGAAAAAGATAACAAAAAAAATACTTTGTTCTCTCAAAGAATGCACCTCTGAATGTTTATTCAGAGGTGCATTTTTTAATAAAAGGACAGCTTGTTACACTTATACATTTGAGCTAGTATCCCTGTACGGTTTACGTACAGATTTTTATATCGCTTACAACGACGCGACTTTGTTTATGACGGATACGCGCGACGCAACGCGACGGTCGCGCTTAAAAGCGGTGACGTGTGAACGTCTCCATACAATTGCTTTTGTTCTATTTCAACCTTTTCAACGTACGTCGATAACCTCTCCTGCGTTTTAGGTTTTCGTTCAGCATTTACTGAAACATTAATTATTTATTACAAACTATTCGATTTAGCTTGAATACTTTTTAGTTTCCAATAATAAGTTATTTTTTTCAATTATTTATGACGTAAATATTGTAATCTAGTCTGGTTAGACAAAGCGCGGCGCGCATTACTGTTTTAAATAAAGGTAACATAATATAACTAAGAGATTTTTATATATATTTTGAGCAAAAAATCAAAATAAAGAACACCACACAAACTGAATAACGGTCTGTACTTTCTGTGTTATTAATAACCCAATAACTATTCATTATAATTAATTTAGGCCATCTTGGCGCAGCGACACGGAATCTGGCTGTCAAAATAATTCATTCTTATTTTCATATCCTTGCTTCGGTAACAAGACAAAGCTTAGCGTTGAGTTCTGCCATTCAACACGCAACGGGATACGGGAGTGTCTCAAAAGTCAATGCCTCTGCCTACCTTGCTATATGACAAAATATTATTATCGAGGCCATTCGTAGCGCAGCGACACAAGCGACTGTTAAAATGACTGTAAAAAACGCGACATTGAGCTTTCCACTGAGCTCGGCCACTCAACACGCAATGCCTCTAGAATTCGACGGAAAATAGGGAGCGGAGTGTCTTAACACTAGGCTCCCTCCACCTACTTTGCTACATGCGGCATACTATATATACATATAAGCTGTATATGTATATATATATATAATTCTATTTACAGATTAGTAGCGCCATTCCTAACACTAACTCCGGAGCTATGTATGGTCATAGAGGATGACGTTTGCGCTGAAGAATATTCAGAAGATGGCGACGATCCAGATGGAGAAAGACCTGTTAGGGTTAATGGTGATTATGCTTTGTTATTTGATGTTGTCTAAAACATATTGATTTAATAATTAAGATAAATGGTGGGTTGTATATATTATTAATTAATTAGATTAGAATTTAAATGATTTTTTTCGTGGTCTAGTAAGTGTCAATTTTAAGTGAGATTCAAGCTCTTACTGAGTTATCCTAAAGTTTATTGTTTGATGTTAGGCTATATGAAAGGATTTTTTTTAAAAGATATATGATAAAGATTACTACAGTTTTTTTTTTTCGAAAGAAAGAAAATAATATTCGAAGATATCCTATCTTTTTTAATGTGTTAATTTTACTCATTTAACTTTAAAAAGTTTTATAACCTAATAAAATTTAAGAAACTGTTGAGGCGCATCAGTACAGTGCCTGATTGTAAACGCGACTTTTGGGGGTAGATTAACACTTGGGGAATGACTTATTTTCATCTGCACTCTAGTAAATAGCATGACGTTGAGAGCTACTCAACACACTTGCTCGGAAATTAGGCGTTGTATGAAGTACGAAGTGCCTTAACACTAGATCCCCTCTGTCTCCGTCTACTCTGCTACATTTGGAATAAAGAGAAGAGTACATCAAAAATAAAATTTAAACACAGTAGGATTCAAATTAACTTATTTATGCATTGTCAACAGGAGTAAAACCAGAAATTGTAGGTTACGCATGTGCAGCGCTCAACAGCAAGGAATTTTACAAGAAGCAAGAAATTGCGTGGATACCAGAAATGTGCGTGAAATATCCCCTGGAACTACTGGAGAGAGATGATTTGAGTCAAGCTGCCAAGGTAATTATAGTAGTGGACGAGATTATATTTTATATTTAAAGTACATATTACACACGAGTGGAATGTGACTTTTTATTGTTCCGTGCCTCAAGAAGGAAAACCATAACCCCTTTTTAGTCCGTCCGTCTGTTCGTCTGCCAACACCATTTATCTCGAGGTCACGTGGAGGTATCAAATTTACAGTCAGGTTTGCAGGGAGTATTTCCCGTAGACCTACAATTATGAAATTTGCCAAGTGCTTGAACTTAAAGTACATATAAAGGAAAAATCCTAAACATGTAATTATATAGTTTATTTTCTATCTGTTACTTTAACTATGCTTCGAATTAGATATAAACAGGCACGAAAAATCCTTGAATATTAAATCAAATATCAGTATCCAGTCAAATTTTGCTTCAGGCCGCCCGCCGAATTCTGGGGAGGGCACAGTATTACGGTTTAGAGGCGGCAAATAAGGGGTACGCTCCGCGGCAGCCCCTGCCACGCTTAACGTGGATTTTTGTAACATCAGGTCTACACTCTAACCTGAATGCCGTCCATCACTATCTTGAGACGGCATATTCGACCTAGTTATTCCTGACGGAGGGTCAGATGTCCCGTCTGAGTTACAAACTCCCTCGCTTACAAAATAGATTTTTTTTTACCTTATACCGGGATCGCTGTGTTTGCAAAGGAGGACTTGAGTTTCAGTCGTCTTGCGTCTTGTCAAGGCCGGGACACGTTGATTATCTGGCTCCATGTTCTTGGACTCGGACGATCGTGCTTGATCTACCTATGCCTATACAGGTAGGACCTGTAATGCAGAAGAGATCGGCTCATAGAGTATATACAATCGGCTATTAATAAATTACTTATCTTATTCGTGGGGGCCGCTTCGTTACTCTTCTGATGATCCTAGTGCTTATGCTGCTGCTGTAGACGACGTGGTTCTATAAGGCATGCAATTTGACATTCTTAGCTCTGCAGTGCCTTGGCGAAACCAAGGCACTGCTGCTAAGACGTCTACCTAATTACGTCTTGCAAACCCTCTGACCTTGGCATGCGCGAGGCATAACCAATCTGGGGCGAGGCACTCGTAGCTCAATGCCTGACGTTGATGTCAGTCAAAAGTTGTTAGACGAGCTCTGTCTTCATTCATGTGCTTCTGAGCTGACACCGGTGCCAACGCGTTTGCTTCGGCACTCAGTCGGCGTAATCCCAGACTCATGGAAGAGCGGTCTTATCCACCCGATCCCGAAGAAAGGCGATGGTTCCGATCCATCTAATTAAAGGCCTTCCTACTCTCGAAAATGATGGAGAGCATTAAACCAAGAGCTAGCAATTTGCCAGCCTTTAGTTTATCTGGAGGATCACCGATTGATTAATGACCATCAATATGGCTTTCGCCATGGTCTCTCAGCCGATGATCTTCTAGTTTACCTAAGCCACTACTCGGCTGCGGCTATTGAATCGATGAGAGCTTTTGGTCGAAAGTGACACGGGGTGCCTCTTGCAAAACTGCCAGCCTTTTACAAAAAAACTTTAACGTAACGTTACTTTGTAATCATTGAACTTTATAAAATAAATAATTTTTATATTCCTTCAATTTTTTCAAACATCCTCAATTTAGTTCTGATATATTTGAAAACATTAGTCGGTACATGCATCGTCTTTAGGACTTTGTTACTTTTGATTATTTGCAAGTTGTCCCCGCAGGAGTGCATCCGGCACTTCCACACGTTCAGCTCGTCGGAGCGCGCGCCGGAGAGCGTGGTGCGCGCGCACCCCGCGCTGCTCACGTGCTGCGTGCTGCCCGCGCGCGCCGACCCGCCCACGCTGCTCACCGCGCTGCTGGCGGCGCTGCGGGCGCACGGTCAGTCCTGCATTCTGACTAATGACAATGAGAATTGAACGCTAAATTATTGCATTTACAGCCTTTACTTTTTTGTACTGTAACAAAAAGTCTTTATTTTTGCATAAGAAAATTGTTAAAAACAAAAATCACAGAATGATGAATAGTTCGTCCTTCGTCTACTTCGTAAGCAAGTGTGTTATCTTCCCTAACTAGATCTCGCTCTGGTCTCGCAAAAAGCGAAATTGAATTCCCCCATTCAACACGCAACATCTCGACAATTGGGCAGAACGGAGAACACCCTTGACCAGTCTTGACACCAAATTCCCCGGACCTACCCCGTTCATCAAACTACTTTATAATAAAAATATTTAATTCGACAGGTGTAAGCGGAGTGCACGCCTGTATAAACGCGACAGACCACTATCTACAACAGTTCTACAATAAACTAGGTTTCGTCGAAGTAAGCCGCAGTGGGAGTCGCGTGTTCCTCGCGCGCGCCTTTTAGGAACCACTTCCTCCCTTCAGTCCCAATGAAGAAAATTATGGAAGGGATAGCGATGATGATGAAGATGATGATTTATCATAGTTACATAAGTTAGGCCCAACACACCACGTTCCGGACAAAAACATTAGGTAACAGAAAGCGATAATGATCATAAATTTGTCATAGATATTTTACTATTACAAATTATAATTATCATCGCTCTAAATCTACTCTTAAAGACACACGCATCCCCATTGCAAATGGCACACATCCTTACCTATAATTGCGTACATTAATGATGATGATGCTTTGTAATAATTAGATAAGCTAGGCCCTATCTTTGCTAATGACATCCCTCTATAACCGAACTAGAAAATTGGATAGTGGATAGCGACGATAATGATAATTCATGTTAGTTTTGTAAGCCACGTCCGTCCGTGATCAAGTTCATTGGTTATTGGGTAGCGATGATGTTGGACAGACCCCGCCCACAACTTATGATTTTAATTATTAATATGACTTTTGATCATTGTGTAAATCCACGACCACGGATAGTCTTTTTACCTTTACAAAAATATTGTAATACTTATATTACAATATTTTTATTATACAATGAAACGATGAAACTCGGGGTTTTTATTAAACATATTGTAAGCATGAAGTCTTCTTATTAATAATAACTGCATTACTACATTTCTTAGCTATATGGATATTTATTTGGGAGCTCTGTCATTAGCTCGATCATTTCATTAATCATTGATAAAGAAAATATTAAAATAAAACTGTTTTATTAGCATCACGCTTAACACAAGCGTCCCTTGCTAAGAAATGTTAAAGTCACTAACGGCCGGTCTTAATAACTTATCTACCTTTAACAGTCTGTTAAGTGATACATATACAGACAAAAGATTTATATGTGCTTCACGATTACATACCTAACGTTAGGTTTAACATTAGGTATGTACACAAAATTTATTTTGTACATACATACATTATATCCTTTTTAAAGTAATTTTAGTTCCCTTTCTTTAACTAAAAATGTAAAAGATAATGTAGTTTTTTAAATAAAAGCAATTTAAAATAAATAACATTAAACAATAATATAAGTATCACTTTTTTACACTGCCATTGAAGTATAGACGGGTGGTTATTATTAATGAAATCATTCATTGTATAAAATAAATTATAAAAGTTTAGTAAGTTTCAATCAAATTATTTATGTTTCACACACACGATACAGCACATTTAAATAGCATATTTATATAATAACTAAATAATTAACATAAACCGTCTGTCCTTTACATAAGTATAAAAGTTAAAGTTTTAGTAAAATAATTAATGGACTATCGAAGGCTTTACTTTCGATATGTTAATATAAAATATAACACACTTACTTATAACATACATAACACATTATAATGTCTATCTTCCATTTAAATAAGGTCAATTGGCCACCTTCAATCGAAACTCAAAATTTGTATAACTTTGATGATATGATTTGAAAAAGATTAAAAAATTAAGTTTGTTGTCAAATTGTGACACTCCACCAAGAGGGTGCGAAATATTCATTTTATTAAGATAATAATAAAAATTAATCTCCAGCATCTTGCATATAAATGTTGATAATTTTAATATTTATACTTTATTGCACATAAAAATCATCATTAACATAAGTATGTATCATGTTGTCATAATGTGCGCAATGGTGTTCTTTCACTTTCGTACAGCCAACTAATAAGATACAAAATTTAAACAATCATCTTATCTTTGTATCCTGTATATAGGCATGGTAGGTAGAGAAAAGCTAGTGTTAACACACTCCGTTTCCTACTTTGCATCTAATTTTCGAGACATTGTGTATTGAATTAACCCCGCGCTTTGTTTTGCTACCCTATGGTAGCAAAACAAAGCGCAGGGGGTATGAGAGTCGAACCTACAACCGTCGTTTCTCACTTACACGCCATTGTTTTATAGTGGGCTTCTACGCCACGATGACCGTCTTTAGTATTAAGATACAGTAGATAATTATTAGAAGGTGAAGGTGAAGGTTTGATAGGTGCAAAAAGTGTTACGTGAATTTTTATTATACACAGTATTTTTTTTTATATTCTTTCCTGTAAATAGTTGAAATGAAGGAGTTTCATCCGTTTGAAATATATTATTGTAAAAAGTTTTAACTACCCTATAATTATATTTTTTTATCTTTTGCTATATTTATTCTGTGTTATTATTTTTAATATTTCATTTCTTATATTTGTTTTCAACGTAATTCTCTTATACAGGCACATAATTTGCAGGCAATATTCATAAAATAATAATAATAGTTTTTCCTTATTTAATTACCATTATTAGCTTTCATTAAATTAAACAGAAAATATGCTATAAAATTATTTTATAGCACTAATATTAAGAAAATTAAAAATTGTAATTGTATCTTGACTGCATTTTTTCTGAAATAAGATACATAATAAATCCCATGCCCTAAGTTATTGTGTATTATATTAATAAACAAATAATATTGACTAGTGTCAATATAATTTGCTAATATAAAAAAATCACATGTATATTCTTTAATTTTCTTCTGGGTGGACACTCCGGCACTCTTGTACGTATATGAGTCTAAATATATACAGCTATGTGGAGTGAATGAATGAACGATTTGGACAATTGAGCCTAGTCAAGGACAAGTTAAGACTGAGTAAGAATTGACGTTTGACTGAACATTTTTACGCGTGTTTTTGGAATGATATGGTATTTGCTGGTAACATGTTTTAAATATTGCTATAAATTATATTGAAATGTGCTAAATATATAAACATAATAGTAAATTACCTTTAAGAAGAAACTCAAGAAAGATAGGGATGGAGATATCTTCCATTTGGTATAAAATAAATTTTGTATTAGGCATGTGATCTATTAAGTGTAAAGAAAATGTTTCCTAAGTGAGTAATTAAATTTATAGTTATAAAATATATTATATATGTGGTATTATGGCAAATTTGAAAAGTTAATGTTTATCTTAAGTAAACAAAATTTATTAGAAGAAAGATACAAATTTTTTTTTTCAAAATGTTTTATTATTAATTTCAACTAACAATGAAAATTAATGATTTTAGCATCCAACAGTTATAAAATTAGTTGAATAATGAATAAATTAATTCCAATTGTCAATAATATACATAGTATTTGTGATAATATTTATTTTGTGCTTATTTTAAATATTGTGTAAAATAATGTATAAAATATTATAATTTTATAATTTAAATTTATGAGGAACTTGATATAAATCATGTTAATTTCTTTTGAGTACGTATTTTTGCAGTTAATTTGTAGAAGAAAACCTATTTTGTTCAACAATTTCTTTGTCTAGATAAGAGATAGGCTTAAACCGCTTGTAACACTTTGTATTTATGCCGTAGCATTCCAAGATTTAAAAATAATAAAAAAATAAATAAGCAATATCTAATAATATTGGAAATTTGATTTTAACAGACCATTTTATTGCAAAAAATGTATAATTTTATTTTATTTGCTATAACAATATTCTGTAACTGTAGTGATGTTGTTTAAGCAATACTATTTTGGAAATAAAAAATATATTTTGAAAATTCCATTATTGCTTTTATTATTTAAATCCCAAATATTTATTAAGAGATACAAATATCTTGATTTCGTATGAAAAACAAGAAGTCCAAATTTGAACCTGTGACTTCAATATTAAGTCCATTATTTTAAATTAGATAACTGACTGTAATTCAAAGAATGTAAATGAAAAATTCGAATATACTAACTAACTCTTTATTATAAACATTTAGTGAATTTTAGCCGACTAAACTAATATGGATTTCTCAAAAATTTTTTGCATTGGAGAAAAGAAAAAAATAACGACACTAAAACAAAAGAATGGTAGCCAATGATGGGAAGAGGGATTTATCTCTTATCGCTAATAAAATGTTTTAGCGAAGCACAAGTAATTGGAGGGCGACAAATTACCTTTACTTTTACTGTATACTGTATATTCAATCTACTGTCACAGATCTCGCATTCGTAATTGAAAGCTCCATTAGCTTCTGCTTAATTTCCGATATCTGTAAACCAAAAAATACATAATAAATGAAATGGGTCCAGTTTGTAATTAAAAGCAGTTTTCCCATTCTTCAATCGAATGTTCTGGTAAGAAGGGTATATATTCTCCATAGCATATTTAGAGACAATACGGGTTCAAATTCTGCTTATTTTTTTATTTTACACGAAATTTTTACTATTTACAGTAGGCACGCACTGAAGTTAGCTGTAGATGGTGGTGCTGCTGTAATTTAAGATTTTTTCTTACTTTTGATTATTTTCTACCCTATCGAATAATACACAAATATCCATAAAACCTAATTTTGACTCGTCAACCTTACTCTATATGTAATTTTTTTTACATTTTTTCAAAATCACCTTTTGTATTTCATCTAACAAAACTTTCTGTTCAGTCCTCGGCGACATAGTATCCCTATTCAAATCGATTGCTTCCAAATTTTCAAACAATTGTTTAATTTTCATGGCCAAATGAACATCAGTTTTACTTCTCCTTGGCACTGTTGGTTTGGATTTCCTATATAATTTCCTTTTATATTTGTCCGGTAAGTCTTTTTCGATGTCTTCTCGTGATAAAAGCGTCATATATTCCGGGTTAGTGTCATAAGGATAGGTTTTGGGTATCAATTTGTAAGTATTGTTATCAAATGATAGTGTTAGTTGTCTGTTTTTATATTCGTTTTGCCAGTTGCGAAGGAATTCGATATTTCTGAAGATTAGAATGGATTTTTTTATTTATTGTATTTTAGTGCCGTGTAGTTATATTTACCACCACAAAATATACCAGTATTTATTTATTTAATTATTTACATATAATATAAGATATCAGATTTTACACTTCACGTTTTATCCCCAGCGGGGTAACTACGACGCCAAACCCAAAAAAATAAAGAAAATAAAAAAAAAAAGCTTCACGCAGCCACACAGCAGAGGAGGCAGAAGGAACCTAGTGTTAAGACACTCCGTTCTCCACTTTCCGCCGAGTTCTGGAGACATTGCATGTTGAGTGGTTGAACTTAACGCCGCGCTTTGTCCCGACACCAGAGCGAAGAAATGAAAATATAAATGTAAATAAATATAAAAAAAAAGAATTGAAACTAATATACGTTACAGTACTAATATACTTGTATACCTTCTGCCTTGCAAGATTTTTTCTCTTTTTTCAAAAATATCTCTTTGTTTCTTTAGAGCCAGTTCCTTGAAGAAGTTCTGTTTCATTTTCTGATCTTGCACTCTTTTTGGACAAGCTGACAGTGGTTTTAGACATTTCGCGCTTTGACTATACGGTGGAAGGATTTTTGTTCTACTTTTTGGTAATTTCGGACATTTACCTTTTATTTTGGCATAGTATTCTTCATCGTCACTATCGTAAGTATCTCTTTCGTTAAATTGCACTGACAATTTTTGATGTAATTTAGCGCCATCTATTACAGAATTATAACTTCTACCTTCTTGTAAAAACTTTTGTAAACAATCGCCATTAACACTTGCTTTATCTGATAAAACTGAACGAGATTCTTCAAATAATTCGTCAATAAATTTATTATTAAGAAATTCCAGTATCTGTGGAGTTCCTGCTTTTATAACTTCTCTAGGCGGATACATTATAGGATTCCCGCTTAATAACAATACTTTTAAAGTCGCTACAGTCCCTAACTCGTTTGGTAAAGATGTAATTTTGTTATTTTTTAAAAGTAAATGAGTGAGTGCCCTATGATTTTTAATAGATTTTGGAATTTCCAGTAATTCATTGTCTCTTAAGTCAAGCCATTTAAGGTTAGGAAAAGATGGAAAGAACTCATCAGGAAGTGATTTTAACTTATTATTTTGTAAATAAAACACCTAGAAAAATAAAAAAAATCAAGTTACTTATTAAATAAAATGCAAGCAATTGCTTAAATATTGAACTTACACATAAATATCTATTGTTAATATCAGGCACGAATATTAATTCTTTTTTCGACAGGTTAAGAGTATTTTCTTCAACAAAATGATCTTCATCTTCGTATATATTTAATGGAATGGGATCTTCAATATATTCATCCATTATTAAAGCAAAACTATATAGTTGTTGACAAATTATAAAGAATATGAGTAGTGGACAACGGTGTTATATCAATAAAATAAATTCAAAAAGCCCGCCAGCAATGCCATAGATAACAAAAAAAGTCAACAACATCATTACAGTTTTATTTATTTTAACATAAGTATTAAGTACGGTAAGGGATTTTTTTTCTTTATATTAGATTTGGTGAATTAAGATAAATCTTTTTCGCTTACCAATAATTAATTACCAATATGTTATAATTCTCTCTGCCTAGTGCTACTCTCCATAAATAATACTTAGTGATGTACTATTTATATTTTTTTCTTTTTTATTTTTAACTCATAATTCTTTTAATTATGTATATTTTTAATGTAGCAGCTATAAATAACCAAAAATAAACATAATTTAATCACTAATTTTATTAATATATCAGAAAATTAAAACTATATAAACATAAAATTGTATCCAAGCATACGCTACCTATGCTCTTTGCAGATACGTCACTATCTCAGTTGCAAGATGGCGAACGTGCGGGATAGTGACACATCGTTGTGGCTCCACAATAAACTCGGCACATCGAATGATTCTTGGACAACTGGCTCCATTTGTACACAATTAAACGCCGAAGTTCTTAAAAATATCAAGGATTGTTTTCCAGATTTGCAAACACAAGTGAAACTTAAATTATTGTTAAGTTTCTTTCATATCCCGCGCAGAAATGTTGAAGAGGTAACTTTTCTTTCATGTTCTATGGTTTTGCGTAACTGTATTATATGTGTCGTCTCTTTCGTTTCTAATTGATGAGTAATATGTTAAAAAGAGATATATATATATCTATGCATTTTATGTTGTAGTATTTGTTGTCATAAAATAATTGTCAAGAATATTGAAAATATAACGTGTTACGAAGATATTTTGTGAAGAAAATATGTGGCATATATCAATAAAATACTCACTTAAATTTCCTTTTAGTCCTTAACATTCCTATTATACTAGAACTATCCAATTGTATAATTATATATGCATTATGTGCATGTTGTTTCTATAAACAAACTTATTTATTTGTTGTTATTTACCTTATACTCTTTTGTATACCTATTCTCACCCTTTGAAATCTAATTATTTATAACCGAGATTACCATTTATAATAAACATACTAAAATATGGTCATATAGGTTATAATTAATATCATATTATTATTAATATTTATCTTTTTTAGATGTGCGATCATTAATTATTTATTTAACAATTCATATGACAATCATAGCTTACAAAATGAGTTGTTCAATTTTCGAGACATCCGACAGATACAGCTTCTACCATCATTCTCCTACAACAGTAGGAAAAAAAAATAAATGAAATATAATCAATTCAACAAGTGAGGATCTAACTTGCAACTATTATATTTACAGCCAGAAGCTATCTCATTGATGCTGTATCCATATTCTAAATATTTGTTTATTTTGTTATATGTAAAGGCTGTATCAGTAATACAGATTTCTTTTTTATGTGTAGTCTATAAATCAGCAGTCAATTTGCTTTGAGTGTTTTCCATACAATGTGACTCGAAACTGCAAAAATGAAACACTGAATGTGTCTCACTGAGTCTTATATTTTAATTCAATCAAATGTATCTTTGTTATTTTTTATTATGAATATTTATCAAACATTTTACAATTTTAGTGGAGAAATGAATTGGAGGAAATCATTGAGGTGGCAGCGGTCGACTCAGATCTCTGGGTGGCAATGCTTGCGGAGGTTCTCAAAACATTCCCTTCAGCGGGAACTCTTAATACGGAGATAGCAGAGTTTGATGAAACCAGGCCCATATTCAGTGATATGATAGGAGAGCTGAGAAGAGCTTTGAATAAACATTCAGATCTTGGACTGTTACCACTCGAGTGCCTATATTTAAATAAGAATGCCTTAGTATCTGTGGTAAGGAATTATTTTTTTAAATAATATTTTAATATTATTATTATTTTAATTTTATTATAACTTATGCATTTAACTCACTCACTCAATAGATGAATAGGTAGAACGTTTAGAGTAAATACCCTTTTAAACTTTTGTTAAACTTTATCGCCAAGTGGGATTCAAACTTACATCCGTTTTTGTAAACAAAACTTTAAATAAACATTTACACTTGGTATTGTTGCCCCTTGAGCTTCTTTCTTTGGTTTAGATCATTAAGTTCTCTAACAAGTATTATTGAATACCAATATATATTTAATTAATAATATATTGTAAAATATATTGTACTGTAGTGGAATAGAGAGAGTCAGTAGTGTTAAATGCCCTAAATTATTATCATTGCACATATTCTACTTCCGGCTTAATTTTGCATTACCTTGAAAATTGATTACATTAATGAAATGAAACCAATAATTATTGCAGTCCAATATTCGCTGCATTCTAGGCCAGTCGTGGCGCAGTGGCATGAAGTGTGACTGTAAAATCGACTGGTTGTGGGTTTGATCCCCACTCGAGGAGATGA
>DWAN01001996.1:0-16185 GCA_018230445.1 Heliconius hewitsoni
GGCGACGTGACTCTACCACACGTACTTTAGTCGCCTCTTACGATACCACCAGTACAAGGATGATCCTATTCTAGGCCGGGATCACACGGCACGGTTTTAAGGTAATAGTAAGATCGACTAGTATTGCCGTGTTGTAATTTTTAAAAACCACGGAGGGAACTTAAATTACCCTACGAACTTAGCCTGCAGTGCACGTATACATTGTAGTTGTAACGCTGAGCTATTTTTGTATCTATAATCATATCTAGTATGAACTTTATTTTTTAACTTCACGCTATATCCCGCATACAACAACGTAGGCTGAGGGAACCTAGTGTTGGAGTACATCGTTCGCGACTTCGTCCAATTTGCGAGACATTGCGTGTTGGGTGGCGGAATTCAACGCCGCGCTGTTCCTTGTTAGTAACTATGACGAAATTAAACTTTATTCCCATAAAAATCAGTTGTGACGTTGCACCACGACTGTCTTAAAAAAAATAATTATCAAAACCAAAGTCGATTTTAAGCATAAAAAAATATATATTTGTCAAATTGAAAGTCTCCTCTGGTTTACTTTCCGGTAAAAAAATCCTCGCTCAAGTGAGCTTCCAGAAAGGTCCATAATACAGGCGTGTATAAAAAAACCGAACCAGCGCGAATCGGAATCTGCACAAAAATTGGATGTCTCGAGTTTTTTTCTGACATTCAATCTCAGGTTAGCCAAAGCCTTTTCATCCTAAGATACCTCAATTGAACTAAAGGCGTTAATACCAAATTTTGCCCTTTTTAAGACTATACTTTTTTAGAATTTAACCATAAATGTATGGTTTTCTGATTTTTCCTGAACTGGTGGCTACCTATAGATATTAACTGCCAAACTTCATCATACTACGTCAACTGACACCCTTTACATTTTGACTCCCTTTATAGAGTCGAAATACCCATTTTTCGCGATATAAACGACCATATCTTTTTGTTTAAGTAAATATAGAATACGATTTTTTCAGGAAATTATGAAATCATAGATTTGAGAATATGGATTGAATTTCAATTCGATATCTCCAAGCGTTCCTTAGATAAAGGCTCTGAAAAGATAGACAGACATACGGAACCCAGAAACGACTATTTCAAATTGTATATAAGAACCACCCGTTATAAATTTAAACTATCATTTGTGCACGTGCGAAATGACCCAGATATAGTGCTCTTATTTAATAATTCGAACGAAATATGTAGTTTAATAGTGCACACAATGTTTTGTGAGGAAATGAGCAATTACCTGCTCTGAGAGAAAAAATATATTTTCATTTTTGATATTTCTATTCATTGCTTGCTATTCTATTCTTTTCTGTGAAAATATAGTGGAAAAATTGAGGCCGTCATAGCACAGAGGGTGCTATGACGGCCTCAAGCGTGCGACGGTTATGGTTTCGCTTCCCACTCGGTGGAATGAAATATTTAATATTTTCATTTGCTCGCTCTTTCTTTAAAAAAAGCCTGAAACCACGCATTATTTTACTAGATCGAGGAAACAAAAATACTTTTATATGAACATTCTATATTAAGATTGAACCTTCAACCATTGCGTCTCAACTTGTCAGCCATTAAAACTGTAACTTACGTTAAGTTTACTAAAAACAAATCCCTTAGCCCCAATGCGGGCGAAGTCGGGAAACGACTACTTGAGTTTTTAATATAAGTAGACACGAAATAGGGTGTGACCGAGCGGTCCGAACACCGAGTCAACGGGGATGTGGGTCATTCGTATCTGTATCAAAGACGCCGCGCGGTTTTGGTGTCAATGATCTATATACATACATACGAATGCGGGGACTTGAACCAATTTCGTGTACCTCTGCCGTGGATGTAGAATAAAATTGCTATTTTAATTTTATTACTTCATAATTTATGTAAATCGTTATATTTATGTCGATTGTGATTAATTTAAAGAAGCATATATTTTTGTATTTTAAAGTTTAAATTGTAGTAAAGCATCACGTTATTTTTTATATAACAAAATATTACAGGTACGAGCTATAAAACTGATAGAAGATAAATTGGAAAGAAATGAATATGGACTGATACCTACTTATTTAGGAAACGTACAAAAATGTTAACCTCTTGCAAACCGTATAAGCGCTCTGACCACTCTGCTATACGTTCTCATAAAGATAGGTAGAAATTCTTAAACTTCTTATGTTCTTAGCATTTCTGTAGGGAGATTTCAAAAATTTCCGCTGTACAAAGATAATTACTTAGAACTGTAGTTTGGCAAGAGTGAATACTATTTATAATTTTTTTTAACATTTTAAAATGTTATTCCACACTTAGGAAAGAAAAACAGTTTTTGGGAAAGATATCTATACAATTTCGAACGTAACAGGATTTGAACCTGCGCCTCTTGGACGGTTATTTTTCTTTACCAAGTATGGAAAAACAGTTTTCAAATGTTAAAAAAAGAATGTTGACTGATTGGTTTACGAGTTATGAAGAGCTCAATTCTTAAAAGTAGCTTGAAATGGTTCGTGAAAAATACTCTTTGCACGTGGTTAACTTTTACGTACTTTTGGTATAACTTAGCTAAACGCTAGCTCTCACACTCTTGATTGATTGATTTTAAACTAATATGCAAAATATAAAAATATTAATAGACTTACTTGTGTGTATATTCAAAATATTTATTATGTTCTCTTATATTTTATGAAATTATCATTAAATTACTTTATGTAACACAATAAAATATCACATTGTGAAATTAAAGCGCAAACAAAAATAATATTTTGCCGCCATTTGCCAATTGATAATAATTGTAAATTGACACATACACAAAAAATTCACAGACTAAACCCATACAGCCTATAATTTAAAAAAAAAAACAATAATTTAAAAAATATACAACAAATTAATACAGATAATAAATTTTAAATAGAAACCTTTATCTCTTCTCGGCGGTGCGGGAACGGCAAAAATGCTCGCAACTAGCGCGCACGCGCAAACTAAGGCTACGCGCGTAAACATACGTGCTACTAATATGACGGCTGGTGTGACACTGTACTGTCAACTGTTGCTGTTGATCTTGTACTGTGAAATATTTCCCTCCCCCAATCCATTTAATATTATTGTTATTTATCTCGTAATACTTGTAGGAAGTGTTAGGTAAGTTTATTATTGTTCCCTTGATCAAATCCTAAAGTAGCCTTTGCAAAAATGCTAGCAGGAACTTAAGAGAAACTTTGGGGTTGACTCCCTCATAAACAAATAAGCCCAAGAATAAGTGCAGTAACGGTTTATCTTTCTAATTTCTATTTAGATTGCATGTAGTTCCAGTTTCGTAGTTTTTTATTTTCTTGATGAAAG
This sequence comes from Heliconius hewitsoni, assembly GCA_018230445.1. Taxonomy (NCBI): domain Eukaryota; kingdom Metazoa; phylum Arthropoda; class Insecta; order Lepidoptera; family Nymphalidae; genus Heliconius; species Heliconius hewitsoni. The sequence continues at coordinate 3,337 of DWAN01001996.1, forward strand.
TAAAAAAAATACGTTTAAAATATTACAGATATCTATATTTGTATGCCAAACTAACATCATTATGATGATGATGATGCTAAATTATCAATCCAAGATGAAATACTTCGGCTACATTTGGATACATGGACCGATTTATACATGAGTTGTCGTATCGATGCATGGATCAAAACAATATTTTCTTAATAGTTGAAACAAAGTTTATGATGGAAGCTTCAGATGAAACCTTGGCTGGGGCACTAGATAATTTGGTAGAAGTTTACAATAAATTTGAGAAAGATCATATTTTACAAGAAATAGAAAGGTACAGGCACTACTACTCTGTGCTACGATACGAATGCGGACGAGTGCATCTAGATGGACAGCTTAAGGAGTCTTTCAAATTATAATAAAATAGGAATTTACCGAATTCATAGGAAGTTACCGCTTATACTTCAGTAACATTTTTATATAGAAAAAGACAAGGCATACGACTGTACAGGTCAACTGATGGTAAGTGATGACCACTTCACACGATCCCGTATAACATCTGAGGAGCTACAGGTGCATTACCAGCATTTGAAGTGGCGATAGATTTGATATTGAACAAAAAAGTCAGCATAAAAAGTTCCCAGTCCGCTCGACGGCCGCAAGCCGAGGTTCGAGTACCGCAGGGGACGACCTTTCCGCCGTTGACTTATACTTACTTATATATACTTATATACCTCATAGGCAGCCACATAATGTTTGCATTTTTCCGAAGACAGAGTACCACTCTCTTCCCCACCCACCCCGTGTAGCTGTAAAAGCCAGTAGGACTAACAGCATTAACCTCAATTTCGAATAAAACTAAAATAAGAATCTGCATAAAAAGGAGGGCTGGGCTACTCGTCCATTGATCATCGTTAAAAGAAACTTCTACTCCATATTGCCATTTAATTTTTATAACTTTTTTAAATTAAAGAATGCAAAGAGTTACAGAAGACGGTTAAAATTAAACCCTAGTAGGTTCGTAAACACTTCGACAAGAAGAGCTTTTTTGTATTATTATCTTTTTTTTCATCTTTACCGATCTACGGAACCCAACTTTTGACTTATAAGAGAGAAGAAATGAAAAAAAATCATAAAGATCCATCCCAGTGGATATCTGACCCACAACCATCACGAATAAAAGGCTTCTAAATTCCGCAATAATATTAAATGTAAATTAAATCAAATATATTGTTAAATTAGTCATTTAATAATTGATTTCTCTCTTTTAATAAGTTTAAATTGCAATATTTCTAAAACATAATAGAATGGATTAAACTAAATAGTTCCAATTAAATATAATTTGCAAATAAGGAAGGCAATATAATGTAAACAAATAAACCTGTAGACGTTGGGTTACAGTATAAAATTTAGTGATTAAATAAAAAAATAATCTCATTTTATAATTTGTTATCATTTACAATAGTTATGTCACAAAACGATTTTAACATTCTAAAACACTCAAGTCTTCGTGGATTTTCATTAAATATTTTTCCAAATAGTAGTTAGATTCAGCCAATTTAACGGCATTTGTTCTTGCCTCTTGTCTTTTAATCTTCGATATGAATATTTGATTTTGAAGAAATTCATTTTCACGTTGCACATCTTTCAATCTACTATTAAATCGGTACATTTTCGTTTGCTATGAAATGAAAATAGATTTTTATATTTCCATATTTTTAAACTAGTATTCTAGATATACAGAAATAGTCCAATTTTGTATATTAATTTCGTTAAATGTTTTATTTATAAAATATTTTTTTATTTTACTCAACACACAATAATTTTAACCTTGGTGACCACTTAATACTAACTTATAAGTGTAAACACGATGGTTAAAGTTTCGATTCCCATATGGAATTAATTATTTTCGTTTTGAACTTATGCGACAAGAGGTCGATATCTTTTGAATCTTGACTTTTGATATTGGGTTCTGTTTTCCTATGTTGCAGATGCACGAAGTTACATCCAATCTATTTATGATCAGAAATTTCAATTAATAATCTAAAAAATACAAACAGCCTTTACCCTTTTAACGCACAAGCTTCCTCTTCGGCTTTATGTATTAATTTCTTCAAGATTGTATTCTTTGCACTTAACTCAATTGCTCGAGACATTTCCTGGTGCTGCTTGTTGACGGCGTCCAACAATTCTTCTCGTAACTTAACATTGTCTTTTACTATTTTGGTACCATTATATCTTAATATCCAATCATTTTCATTATACTTTGGTTTATATGATTTCATAATAGGTTTTTTTTTAAATATTATAAATTTTGTATTTAATTTGGTTATTTATTAATTTGACATTGTTTAGACATTTTTCTATTGTTTTTAAAAAAAAATTAAGCTATATCATAATAGATGGCGCTATAGGAGAACACGTTACTGAATTCAACTAAACTTTAAATAATACGATACTTTCTGCTTAACGTCTCAAAATAGCAACATTTGGATTATTTTCATCTTGAATGTGACGATTTAGTTTCATTCGTTATTACGCTGGTTTTTACTCAACTTTTCTATTTTCAATTTTAGATTCCATATTTCATATAAAAAAGCCATTCTACTCGAATCAACCATCCAAAAAAGTCAACAATGACCACCCAAACGACACAAATATCTAAACTGATTTATTAATATTTTCTCTCATCTTAATTTGGCGGGCCATCTTCTTGCCGCGCGTTACCCTTTCACTGGTCGACAAATCATTGCCTGAAATATGGTTTTCTAAACTTTTGCACATTGGTCCACTCCGAAAAAAAAATACAAAATCTTAATATCATATCTAGTCAGTCATCTACTCCAGTGGACCGTACTATAGGGTCTTTTATCATCACGCTTTTCTTGCTATGCTGCTGCTATTATGCGAAATCGGCAAGGATAAAACGAAGTGAAACAACCCAAAATATTTAAAGTCATTTATTAATAGTCTATTCCCTCATCATCTTCTCCTTCTGGCGGGCCAGCTTCTTCTTGGAGAGTTTCTTCTTGGCGGGCGCGTCGTCAGCGGGGGCGGCGCGTGCTACCGCGTCTTCCCTCTCACTGAGACACACCTCAATGTGACAGGGGGACGACATATAGGGGTTGATACGACCGTGAGCACGGTATGTACGTCTGCGGAGACAGGGGGCACGGTTTACCTAGAAAAAAAAAAATTAAGAAACTTTAGAAAGAGATTTTAAACTTGGTATTTGGGTAGTGCCTCTCTACACGTACTAAAGGTAACTTAGGAATAACTAAGTGACCTTTAGTATGTAGTATACCTCTTCATAAAAAATATCAAGTGACAGAGTACTGTAACTTGATATTTTTCATGAAGAGGCAAAAGCGTAAGATTCTAAACGTTAGAGGTTGTGGGTTTGATTCTTACTTGAGGAAATAATATTTAATATGTCTATTTCTTCGTTCTGATAACCATTTGATTGTGAGAAAATATATATCTAGAACAACATTTAATATTTTTCCCTTTCTCAAAATGGGTTAATTATAGAGAATATATTAATTACTCTTTTAGCTCATTCTTTATATCGCATGTAGCAGGGTAAACAGAGATAACCATAGTTATAGCATAAGACATTCTGTTCCATTTACGCCTGAATTCGAAAATTTGGCTGCAGGGGCTGTACTATACACCTTACCAACCAGAAAGGTGACTGAATATATAGCCATCATATACCACAATATCAAGTTAGATCTTGTACCATTGCCACTACAATTACTTGTCAACAACAATATTTAAGACATCATTATACTTATTTAATATATTTTATGACATGAATCATATACTGTTGCTTTAAAGATAAACAAACAATGGACAGACAAACTAAAGACAAAGTTTTATCAAAAATGCCACAAAACAAATTAATAAAATAAATTGGTAAATATTATAATAGTAACAACATAGAAACATTGCAAAAAGTAGTATTTAAATAAAATAAAAATTGTAAGTAACAAATCATAGGAACAAATTAAAAAAATGTTCCTTTATAAAATTTGTCACTTTTACTATTTGCCTTCAGAAAACAGTCAATATAATAATGTATATTCTGTCAAGCAAAAAAGGCAAAAGAATTTTAATATGACAATAAAACATCATTATTTTAATATCTTCACTAGTTTAGTTGTAGCTTTTTAGAAAACATTATGTTTTTATGTATCAGGTTTGAACCTACACCTCTTGGAAACTACTACATTAAAATTTTTATTAATAAGAAATTAAAAATCAGCCTCATGCTGTATCCACACACAGCTGGGTAGGCAGAGGGAACCTAGTGTATAAACACTTTGTTCCCCACTTTCCACAGAATTCTGAAAGCATTGCATGTTGGTGGAACAATGCTGAGTGCATTTGCCTCAACACCAGAGGAAAGAAATGAAAATATAACTTTAATTAAGTATTTAATTTCCTTGAGTGGAATTTAAACCCACCAGTCACATTTACGGTCAAACTTTGAGCCCCTGCACCATAACTGGCCTCAAAATGTTTATAGTATTATTATATAATAAGTATATAGGTAATTTTTCCTTCCTATGTCGGATATAACTATTCACAAAAATTTTATGTAAGTTTTTGGATTATTGTTATGCATTTTAGAAAAGACACTTTTATTATGTGGTAGCATAGCAGAACAGTATAATTAAATGAATAAAAATCATGAAGCAACTTTCTATTATGTATCAATGATTTTCAATATAGTGTCAGAGCAGAGTGGAAGAAATGTGGAGAGGCTGTTGCCCAATAATGGGGCTGATACAGGCTAGGGAGAAAATAATGCTATCAAATTATAATATCAATTATAGAAGTAACACTATAAAGGTATATTTCTGTACCACTCATAAATGATTCGTCAACTTATGTTCATTTTTCAAATTATAATATAGTGAAAGGTGGAGCAATATCTCTTTAACTTGCTAAAATATCTCAGGCTGTTTAAACTATCACCAATTCATTTCTAGAACATGTTTCAAAGGTGGCATCTTGTAGAATACTTTCAAATTTACTGTTGGTGAAAAGCTCAAGCACTAGAACTAGACTGAGCTGTAAACCTACTCTTGGGATAATGTCCCAGGGACTAATTAATTCGAGCTTCTCTCCATTTACCACAACAGGGGATCGTTGGAATGCTAAATATTATTTTTGTGACATTAAGATTGCTTTATTTAGAGGAGTTTGATAGTCTAATTTGCTGCACAAACCAAATTTGTCAATTAACAAACTTGTCTATTAAAAAGTATTATGTATGCAAGTCATAAATGTCAACTAAAACACTTAATGAGTTTTAATTTAGTTACTATATTTTCATGTAACCAAATGCTATTACCTAAACAATTAAAAGTATTTTAAATGAAATTACTACTATTTTAAAAGTATCGCATAATTCAGTACCAATTTAACAACAGGACCTTGTGATCATGGACAAGGACCTCTTGACCAAAAGCAGTATTCAAAAATTTCAAGTTTTTTGAATTAGCTTAAAAAAAATTAAGAAAAAATATAATCAATAGAATATATTACGCAAATATACCATAGTTCCAATCAATTTAACAATTTAAAAAAACTAACCTGAATGTGATCAATGACAAGCCTGTCAACATCCAAGCCTTTGTAGTCAGCATTCGATTCGGCATTCCTTAATAATTGTAAAAGGAATTCCGCGGATTTCTTCGGCCAGCGACCTTGTGTGGTACCAAACTGCTTAGCTTGAGCACATCTACCAACACCACCGTTGAAACGACGGAATGGTATACATTCTCTCTGCTCTACTACGTTTTTAAGGTAACGTACGGCACGACGCAGAGGCAATTTCTTAATAGCCATAGCTGTTTCGTATGTGTTCTGAAAAACGACGTGAATAGGTTAAGGGTAAACATTCCATGTGGATAATTGTGTGTAAATCGTGTATTATATTATTACCTTGAAGTGAACGCGAAGATTTGAACCGCGTGCCTTGCATGACTTCGCTGGATTATCAGGTTCTCGAGAATAACGACCCATTTTTGTTACTGAAACACAGATCGGCTTTGTCACTATTGCATACTATACCAACTGAGGTTATTATTTATATTGCACGATAATTTCACAAAAACACCAAAATAAGCGCGCAGGAATGTAGAGCACATCGTATTTAAATACATGGCGGTCATTTTTATTTATTATTAAAGTACTTTATCAGATTAAAATAGATTTCGTATATAACAAACCAACCTCTCAAGAGAATATTTTAACAGGAAAAGACATAGACAAACACGTCTGACATTTATTGAACGTTGACATATGACAAGAATATAAATGTTGCTAGCTGTAATTATATTTAATATAGACAATTACCAACAACCCATTATACCATTAAAGACAATTTACAAGGTTTAAAATAAAGCACATCTGCGAATTATATTATCATTATTTATAATAATTATAATATAATAAGCTAAACATTATCGAATATTAGTATCATGACTGAAATTATCCTTCTATACTTTTAATAGCAGCCAGTCGTGATGCAGAGGCACAGAGAAATTGTAAACGTGACTGGCCTATGATCAGTTTATTAAGCAGGAAATTAAATATTAATTTAAATTTATATATGTTTTTCTTCGCTCTCGTGTTGAGGCGCTAAGCTCCACCACTCGACACGCCATGCCTCCAAAACCCGGTGAAAAGTGGGCAACGGAGTGTCTTAACAATGGGTTTCCTCTGCCTGCCCTGCTGTGTGCGGGATACAGCGTGAAGCTAATTTATTTTAATTTAATTTTAATAATACAACAACATAGCAACTGTATAGGAGGTTTGATATAAAATTATTGGTGATGTAATTTGGACATATAAGTAAATATGCCCAATTTATAAGTTAAAATTTTAGTAAAAAGTTCTATTATGTAATATGCCATTGTAAACTTCATTATTTCTATATGCAGATTTTAATTCGCAGGCTCGAAATGCCATAAGTGAAGAAAATTAATTAGTGAAATAAGTAATTATTATTGATTGTAGCTTATCTTAAGTAAGCGCAAAAATATGAAAAATTTATATTATTTATTTAAATCTTGTTATATAATTTTAAGAAAACACGTATTCTGCCAATGTTGGCATTATCATTATTTAAATATCTAGGAAACCTTTAAGTTAAATAAAATCAATTATCCCTAAAATATATATTTTTGTAAAGATTTGTTCGATACTTAAAATAACAAAACAAATCTTTCTTGATTCGAAAACACAAACAGGTAAAAAAATAATACTTTTTGTATTCTATATGTTTATTAGCCATATATTAATTATTTACCATTACATTTATATTTTATAAATTATACAATAGACTAGAAATTCATGATATGTTTTGAAGTCTGAAATTATATTATACATTATTTTTTTTATAATTACATCCGCTATACAATTTTAGACTAATACGATTAAACAAATTAAAAGGTTCTATTTTGTTAAGGATTCCGAAGACTTAAAAATATAATAACTACGACAATGCATTCATATAAGCAATTTAAGGCTTCATGCGAAATATTATATTTATATGTACAATATAACATTTTGTTTTGTTGTATGTTTTATTTTTATTTATTGCAGACTTCACTTTAAATTATACATTATTATTATGTGTAATTATTACCTACGACTAATATTGTAATTTATTTTTTATTAATAAAATATGTGATAGAAGAATGTCTATATGGCCAGATAATTAAAATTTTATAATGTTAAAATAGTTTTTAAAATATAATTAATTAAAAGTTATAAAAAAAGTAATTTAAATAAAAATATTAAAATGAATTAAATTCATTTTGATTGCTTTGGTACTCTAGACTAGACTAAAACTTAGGTTAATATCTACAAATATTTCTACATGACTTTACATTTAAACTAGATTAGGTTATTTTATTTTAAATTTTATTGCGGTTGTCATATAGTTTTTTAAAAACACTTAAATAATCATACAAGAACTTAGTAATATATCGTCCAATAATAATCGATAAATATATTTTTAAAATATAACATAATTTTAAATATTTTTTAGTGATCATAAAATTAAGCAAACTATTAAATAAAAGTATTTTTATACTATAAACTCTATGAAAACCGTTTTATTACTCAAGCATGGCAATACTATTCATACAGCGCCATCTATCGTCAACCATATTTATTAATTGGTGTTTCATAATTGAGTTAGTGCGGCGCTGGTGCAGGTGGCGGTAATAATGGGAGAGGCGCGACGCACGCAGCGCAACTGTCTCGTTCTGAAAAGAAAAATATATAAGTACCGTATATTAATTAATATTTATTTAAATTCTAAACTATATATAACTTAGCGAAGTGCCAATAGTCAGTCTTGTTGTATGAAAAACATAAGGGCCAGTTGTACTGTGCAAATAACATTTAACATCGTGTAACAATAATACGATTATTTAACTTTATTTATGTAGGGTAAAGTCGGGAACTCAGTCACGCTTAGTTTTTCTAAGTAGAACAGCAATATTTATTGGTCTCCATCACTCGAATACGTACAACGACTCTGACGACAGTTCGACGTAATATTAGTATGCAGCGGAATGCCTGTTAATATAAAGATTATATATATATATACAGACAGCGTTGCTAAAGCCTCTATACCATCGTAGGTAAAGCACTTACTGAATCGTACGTGTACATAATTAAAGGCCTGTTTCGACTTATCGACCGTCGGGAAGCGCCTAAGCCTTATTTAATTGCGTCAAAAGCAACTGGCAATTACTCCTCACCATTAAACATGATTATGTTTATGATAGAATTAACTATGTATTTACGTAAATATGTATAGTATAATACGGCATATTTAGTTATAGCTAGATTCGAATTCGATTTGGGGAATTTTTATTATGCTTAAAGCATACCTAATCCAGTTCGGTCGACGCTAGGTTTCCTGAACTTTTGCGTAATGTTCACTCGGGTAAAAAATAAGAAAAATCCAAAAAAATCTCTCTGCTCAGTCACCTACAACTAACTTCAGGACCATCACGACTTATAAATCGTACCGTATATAAACAGGATTCCAAAATAACTAAATAAGTAATATATGAAAGGACATAAAATAAAAAAAAATACATTTTAAATGAAGTATTCAAAAGCGCTTCGATATAATTACATTTATTCTAAAAAACAGTATCGAAAGAACGAGATTATAATCTTCAAAGGTTATAAAAAACATCGTTATTTTTTACCAGTAGTTATCTTATTACCTAATTAGATACGTTACCACGATCATGCATATAGTGTAGCGGTGGACGGAGATCAGGCAGCCTCCACGGTTCCCGATCCTCTTCTCTCTCGATCTTGGGCACCAGACCGCTCCAGCAGTCCTCTGGGCGAGGAGTGGGAGCTGAACGGCAAGGCCAGGCGCACCTCTGTAATATTTTAGAAGATATTCTTTAACAATATGGTGGAATGTGTAAAAAACAATTAGGTAAGATATAAACTTGTAGGCATATCGTTAATACTAATACCTACATATTGCTTCTATAATAAAATATATTCTATAATAAAATAATGTACTCATTAGGAGAGTAGTACATACTCGTAGATTTTATTTGTTTTCGTTCTTAAAAACCAAGTAGAGCCTTACAACACATCTCTACAAAGCGTTTAAAATCGGATATCGGATAGCGGATATCGTCTCGAATTCGAGAGTGAGTTACAGATGTGTCTGAATAGAAACATAGTGTCTTAACACTAGGTTCACACCACGATACACCGCAATGAACATGATAACTCGAATAGAAACAAAAAGGAACGGTGACCATTCAAAATATAAATGTTCACTGCACATTTTAAAAAGAAACCAACAACAACAACTTTAACCAATCAAGGCACGGACAACACAAGTCTGTAGCGCCTGACAACTCATATTACAAAAAAAACACCAGGTTCACAAATGCTCTTAAATGGAATAATCCATTTTATCTTACGAACACTATCCAATAAACGTGTAATTCACATGCCTCAAACAACATAGATCTAAATCAAAAGAATACTACCTATTAATTATAATACTACACATCTATTTTTCCACACAATCCTAACATCAGTAGCGTTATCGTGGTAAAGGGTTGCACGTTCGATTACAGTCACGACAAATACCATATCAGATGCGACACGTAACGGCGATTAACGTAATAACCGAATATTGTCTATCACTTAACTAATAATCACAAAATCACCATCATTTTTTAAGTAAATAGGTATCTGTATAAATAAAATATTTAAATATTTTTTTTTTATGGATATATTGCATTATATTTCTTGGATTAAAAAAGATCAAGCGCGGTGTTAGGTTCCACCATTTAACACGTACTGCCCCAAAATTGGGTGGAATTTTGGGGAAACACGAAGGATAAATGAGCGAAACAAAATATTTTTAAAAGCTTTACTTTAAATAGGTAGCACTTGAGTTAAATAAAATTACCAAAGACTACCGGTAATTTTATTTAACTCTATCTAGAATTCAATATAAATGATTGTTCAATATTTATTTCAAATAGTTGATACTAAAAAGATTTACAAAAAAATAAGCATTAAACCAAATAGGAACTAGAATCTGAAAAATTATAAAAAATACATTTCTCTTTTTCCAAATCGGATGTAATTTTAAGCTGATAATATTTCCATGTATTCATAAAAGTATTTGTATAGTCGCTGATAGTGATGTAACATACAAAGCTCGCAGTAATTATTGTTGTTTAATTCGAAAAGCTATCGAGTTTGTACATAGACTTAGTGAAAATATAGAATAGTCAGCTTCATTTATCAGAGAGTGTCAAAATATATTTAATTTATATTTTATATCGGATTTGATTTTGATTATTTATTTTATACGTTTATATCGAATCTGATGGAGGAAAGTATGATAGGAGAATTGAATTGGGTTTTATTTAGTAAATTAGTATTTAGTTTATATTTAATTGTCAAGGTCGGGCTAGGTTATTTATTACGATTTTAACGAGTTATTTATTACATTTGATATTTTTAATACGATCACATCAGCTAATCTCCAAAATCAGCTGAAAGTGGACGACGGAGTGTCTGAATATTATCTCCTCTTAACTTTAAAAGTTGTTGCAATGTTTTATTTTTGTTATATGTCGCACCATTTATGTGGAGTGTCTTAACATTAGGATCCTTTTGTCTACCCTGCGGGATACAGTGTAGGTTCAAGGTAAAGTCAAATAATATTATTCAAAATAAAAATTCTACTTCACTGAAGTTAATGATTTAAACCAGAGGAGAGCCGGCGCAAGAATCAACGGATTTTTTTTGATGCTGAAAGAAACAAAAGAAATAATCCGACATTTTTATGGCCACTACTAGTAATTCTATAGTCTATCTCATGAAGTATTCAAAAGCGCTTCGATATAATTATTTAGGCGTCGTTCGCGTTTATTCAATAAATAAATCGAGAGCTATTAACTCACATAATTGTTGTGTGCGACACGCCATTTTTATTTAACGTTGATAAGAGCTGTGTGATTTTTAAAGCAGCTAAAATGATATGAAAAGCTGATAGGTTTAAAATGAGAAATCTAGTATTTACACAAAATTTATTATTTATTCAATACGAATTTAGCTTCGTGCTTTATCTCGCATATAGGGTTGACAGAGGGAATATAGTGTTAAGACACTCCGTTCCCAATGCAATATAAGCCAAATGTGTATTACAATTAAACAATTCACAGTATTTTCCAAAAAATATGTCCACTGTAAAATTAATATATCTTAATATGTATATTTATAGAAATTTGTCGTATAGGTACATAGATTAGGTGAGTGTAAACGCATGAGTGAAAAGTGGGTGGTAAGAGAGGTAGAGGGATACCTTCGAAAACACAGTATCAAAGATCCTGGAGGAAGGCCACGTAAAAAACATAAAGACCCCTCGAACACCATGTATCTCCATACAGGTCGAAAGAGTATAAACACCGTAGAGTTTGGCGCTCCATTCTCTCTGACTGCCCACTGGGGCTAAAGCGTGAAATTAAGTTGATAGGAAAAAACAAGATTTACCCTCTAAGCCTTCCATTTGACGTCTTAGAGTCCACCCAAACAAAGTCGCGGGCGTTGACTAGTTTTAATTATAATATCATATATAACATTTAGAGAATAGAAAAATTAATGTCCCGCACGCGGCGCGGCGCGGCCCTATCAAATAAAACGGGAAGGAAATGTCATCAAAACGATGGTAAATAAAAAACTAAATGTCAAACGTCGACATTTGTGAACGAATTGTATGTATACCGGTAAAAGTTAACCAAATGATACTACAATAAATAGGGTGAATTATTATGGTACTATTATATAATAATAGAGTATAACTCGAGGTCTAGGTGGACGTAAAATACTATTGTATAAAATAATATGTAGTGGACACGATTATAGGGAAAGTGGGGGCCGTATGGCCGTGCCCACCCCAGAATAGTACTGTGCCCATCCCAAGATCTAAATAATAAATAAATTGTTATTTTAAAGATGTCAAACTCGTATCTAACATAATTTAGCTCTATAAACTTTATTTAAGAGCATTAAAAAATCTTGAAAATTCGTTGTTTTCATAATCGACGCCATCGTAACACAGTTCAGAATAAATTAAATCATAAAATCTGTCAGTCTGTACCTATACAACGGACACGGGATTTTTTTTGTAAGTTTAAGGCATATAACAGTGAAAATGGATTCATAAAGAAAAATAAAATAACTTATCTTAACTATAAACTACTGAGGCCAGTGGCGTGGCGCAGCGGCACGAAGTATGACTGTAAAACCAACTGGTTGTGGGTTCGATCCCCACTCGAGGAGATAAAATAT
>DWAN01001997.1:0-16183 GCA_018230445.1 Heliconius hewitsoni
GTTCGAGTCCCGCTACGTTCAAATTTTTATACGTTTTCTAAGTAAGTATTTATTTTTCCTAAGTGTGGAATAACACTTTAAAAATGTTTAAAAAAAAGTTGTAAAAATAACTGATTTAGCAATTACCAATTCAGTTTTTTTTGTTTTTATTTCCGATTGTAATAAAACAAATAACAAATGTTGAGGAAAGCTTGCCAGAATTCAATAGTAAAAACTGCATTTAATGCGTTTCTGAGATTACCGTGAAGCAACAAGCGCACAGATAAACAGAAAAATAGACAACATTTTTAAAAGAAGGGTTCTATTAAATTAATAAATTATATATTTTTTGACATATAGGAAAATATAAATGAAATTTTTAATATTTTATTTTTTTATAATTGAGTTCTGCCACGTAACACGCAGTGCTTCCAGCCAGGGGGAAAGTGGAGAGTGGAGTGTCTTAACACTAGGCTCCCTCTGCTTAAATGCAGGATGCAGCATGAAGCTGAAAAAAATCTAATATAATTTTTAATTTGTACTATTAAATATTTTTTAAGTAATTCTTCATATTTAGTCTAAAATAAATATTTTATTTTATTATAAACTACCATAATACTGCTATGAACTGTCATTGTCTGAAGCAAATAATTTTTTAAGGTTTTGTTTATCTTGTTCAGTTTTCTGTCGTCTCAATTGTTTGATATTTTCTAATTCTTTGTCTATAATTATTTCCATGGTAGGATCGAGGGACTTCAGCTTTTTAAAATCTTCTTCTGCTGCATCTGGATTCCAAGCTCCCACATGAGCTTTAGCTCTCCTATATAATGCTTTTTCATTATCTAAAATAAACATTGTATTAAAAATATTTTTTTAGCTTAACATAGTATCCTGTATACGGCAAGGGACATTCTGTTTCCTATGCTCCACCCTAAATTTAAGCCATTGGCTATTCAGAGGTGGACTACAACACTGAGGTTTGCTTTATCAAAGTGTGGAAATAAAAAAAAATTCTACTGGTATTCAAATTGAACTAACAACCTTACAGTCAAACACTGTCTCACTTTAATCATTTTTTTAATAATATTATTGAACATGTTATAATTGAAAATATTAATAATTAAAAAAAATAAACAATACCTTGATCATATTCAAGGACAGTGTTGCAGTGTTCTATAACAGCGTAGTATTCACCTTTAACTAATTTACATTGAGCGTAATTTAGAAGAATTGGAAGTTTCAGTTTATTCAGTTCTATCCATTCATCATCACATTTTCGTTCCCTGTAAAGTATTATTGACTACACTATTCTTCTAATACTTAGCTCAGAAATTCATATATTCTATAAATTACATACCTAAATCATAACTAGCTCAGTTATGATTTTAAAAATTTACATAATGTTTTAAACCCAACTAGCTGTTCATTAAGATTAAAAATAAGAATTTGCTAATTCTTAATAAAGTAAAGTAAATCTATTAATTTACGATGTGTAAATTACTCAGAGTAGATGTATTTAGTCTATAAATAAAGAGATCCTAATGCGAAGTGTGTTTTGTGCTGCTTTGTGTCAATTGTTGGGTTTTGTGGTTGTGATTATGGTGCAGTTAATTAGTTAGGTAATATTGTTATAGGAGGGATTCTCCTCTCTGTAGGAAATAGACATTTTAATGTTGTATTCCACTATACAGCCATGGAAGTGTAGTGTAGTAAATGAATCCTTTTGTTCCTTGTTAAGGTGATGCAATGTGATATGCTGTTGTGTATGGCGCTTTTAATGGCGTTAGTTTCGATGATTACTATCGGACTTGTATGTAAGTCTCTGAGATTGGTTGATGACGAAAATTTCGTTGAGCTTGTATGTTATGTCTAGTGGACATCTATATGTACATAGAATGTGCCAACTTTTTCTTAAAATTTTAATAAATTCAAAAAAAAAAAAAGAAAAAATTAAAACACATGATGTTGCTACCACTACAAAAGGTGTGGTTACGTCCAAATAAGGGATGTGCCACACCTCGCAGTCTTCAATAAATTACACATCAAAACATTTAAAATATTTCTACATTTTCTACATTTTGCAGTCTGAAGATATATAATATTTTAAATACACCACTACTACACCACTGAATTAAAAAAAAATCAAACAATATTATTTAAGTTAACAAGGGTTTCACCCATACTTGCTTTTGTTGCACTAATGATTAAAATAATTTTAAACATGACAATTTTTTTTTTTTATATAATAGAAAGATATATTTGCACTTCATTATTAAGCCTGCCTTTTGTACCTACTTGTGTTCATTAAAAAAACATAAATAATTAAAAAAAGATTTGCTAAACAGACCTTATCATCAGTTGTTCACATATAGCTAAAGCCTGGTTGTAAGCATCTTCAGCTTTATCATACAATTTCTGTCCATATAACTTGTTACCTTTTTCTTTTAGTCCAGGTACTAATTTTAATCTCTCTTCACTGCTAAGTTGCCATAATTCTTTTTCATATTCATTAGATGTTTCAACTTTTAATAGTTCTGTTGAAAATATACAATTTTTAATTGTTGATATCCACTAGGTTTATAATTTTTTTATAACTGTTATTTTAAACTGACGATAAAAAAAATTTTTAGAAAATATGGTAGCAAGACCCTTCAAAGGCTTTCAAATCCTGATATGTTCATAAAAATCACATTTAATAATCTATTTTTGTAGCTTCATGCTGTACCCCATATAGCAGGGTATGCAGAGGGAACGTAGTATTAAAATACTCAGTTTCCCATTAAGACACTTTCATCGCCATCCGAAATGTAACTCAATGCCACACTTTGTTTCATTACCTGAGTGAAACAATTACAATATTAAATGTTTGATTGTCCCCAGTAGCATGTCAGCCCCAAAAATTATATGTACATTATTAAAAAAATTATGTACCTATATTTCCATAAATATATTTATACAAATTTTATTTACCTATAATAAAATCTAAATCACAAGGATTGTTAATAAAATCATCTAAATCAGCATATCCAATACCCTCAGTATGCAAAGTCATAGTGCAGGTATGTTTCCTTTTTTGCTCTTGACCTAATTCACGAAGTGTTTTTGACACAAATGGGTATGCATACACTAACTGTAATAAATCAAAATGAATATGTAATTTGATACAAATTTTATATTACATTTATACATGTCTGCCTCTCATACCTCTTTTTTTACTTTAAAACTTGCTACCTCTCCAACAGCCATCATTTTAACTATAGTCTCCCAAACTTCTAATTTGAATTTGTGTCCTATAACGAGAACCATGGGTTCTTTCTTACCAATACATTTGCTATCATCTAATAAAACTCTTGTTTTATCCAACTTCCATGTTTGGAAATGAAAATGTACCTGGTGTAAATAAAATATTAAAAGGTTTCACATGTTTTTTCTTATAATGTGTATGTATTATTTCAAAAATGTACCTTACTTCCATTAACTATTGGCACATATTTTTGGCCTTTATGTATTATAGTTTTTACTATTGGTGCGGATTTATCCATTGTATCAGATAAAGTACACAATTTAATAGATTAGAATAGAAACACTATTATCACTTTAACTATAAATATCAAGGAACATATGTCTACTATGCAAAATTAATATTGAAATAGACACATACATAAACAGATTATTGTTTATATATTTTTTTTAGTGACTTGCTGCCTGTGGTAATATAATGAATAAATGATGTCAGAAATCAGAATATATACATAGTGATAAAAGATCAATGTTGCCGATATTTAAAATCGATATGCATTGAAAAATAATATTATACTGTTCTTATATATTGTAATCATATTTATAATACATACTTGACGATGACGATATAAATAAAAACAAAATGTTGTATTTAATTATTAATGTATCATCATAGCTTAGAATATTTATGTAGATAATAAATGATAATAGCCAATTTTTAAATGGCAATATTAAAAACATATATTTGTCTATGTTGCGACTTTTAGTGATTTCTAATCGTAGGCTTTCTTTTCTCATTTATATTTAGTAGTATTTAAACTTTTTAATTTAGAATTAGCTTTAATTTAAGAGGAAGTTTTAGTTTTTAAGTAGGCATGGCTGACTTTTTGGAATCTGAAGCAGAAGAAAGCGAGGTTAGTACAAGAAAAACAATGCATGTATTTCATATTTGATTACGACTACAAATTACTGTAATTATCTGAAAAGGAACGACTAAAGTGTAATAATTAACAATAATATTTTAAGGTTGAGTCTGAAGATGATCAACCAGTAGAACGCAAAAAACTCAAACGCAAAGCGGCTGTGCAGAGCGACGACGAAGATGATGAAGAAGAAGGTTTGATGCCTATCTATTTATTTCGAACGTATTTTGAAGCAGTATTTAATATATAATATTACAATTTTGCATTGCATTCCATTGTATTTGCTTAAATTGCGCTTCTATTGACTTTTCTTCTAATTATGTCAAGGTAAGTAGGGCACCCTAGAGTTTGCAAATTATGAAGTTATAAATTGAATAGTATGCTATTTTTGTAGTATTATATTAGTTATAGTATGTTTACTATGAAATTTGTTATTAAAGCACATGTTTTATTCATCATCCATGTATTTACTATTGTTTATACTTGTGCACTCTCATAGATGATGAAGAGCGTCTTCGCGAAGAACTAAAAGATTTAATTGATGATGCACCTATAGAAGAGTCTGGTAGTGACGGGGAGGATTCAGACGCAAGTGCAGGTCCTAAGAAACGAAAAAAAAGCGATGATGAATTAGATGATAGATTGGAAGATGAGGACTATGACCTCATTGAAGAAAATTTAGGTGTGAAAGTAGCTAGGGTATGTGAAACTTAAAATTCACTACAAACAGATTAATAGTTAGTAATCAGTTTTTAGTAATGAGTAATGTTGAGCCTTAATCTAAATGAATTTCTGAGAAACATAACCTATGTAGATAAAATGTTAAAAGAAATGTTTGTCC
Source organism: Heliconius hewitsoni (assembly GCA_018230445.1). Classification (NCBI taxonomy): domain Eukaryota; kingdom Metazoa; phylum Arthropoda; class Insecta; order Lepidoptera; family Nymphalidae; genus Heliconius; species Heliconius hewitsoni. The sequence continues at coordinate 4,984 of DWAN01001997.1, forward strand.
ATGTTATTTTATTTATAATATTGTAATAAAAATGTATTTAAATGAAAAATTTTTTTTGGTTATTGACAGAACAAGTTCAAAAGATTACGTCGATTAGAAGATGATGATAGTGACAATGAAGGTAATGATGATCCGGATTTGGAGAGAGAGGTTATTGCAGAAAAACTATTTGTTGGTGGATCTGATGAGGTAATTTATTTAACAATAATATTTTAATTTGAATATTTTTATCTTGTTTTATTGATTTTTTTGCTATTCTATATATATGTTGTTGTCACACCTTCTATGTACTTTAATCACATTTAAATGTCTTTCAAATGTTATAGATGGATAGATGGGCAACTTTTAATATTGTAACATGTAAAGATAAAGTTGCAGCAATAGCTTGCTTCTTGAGTTCTGGAATTTCATAACCATAATTTGCTAATATATCTACCAGAGTTGAGAATGAAATAAATAAAAGCAATACATCAATGATTATAAGTGAAAAAACTTTTTTTTATAGGAAGATGAAAATAGATCAGAATCAGCCGCACCCCGAGAAGTTGACTATGATGATGAAAATGATGATATGGAATCTGATGCAGATGACTTTATAGTAGATGGTGATGGTAGGCCTATTGCAGAAAGGAAGAAAAAAAGGAAACCTATATTTACTGATGCGTAAGTTGTTTATTAAATATTAAAAGAAACATTTAATGGAATACTACATTTAATAATATACATAGTTTTAAAATAATAGAAAGTTTGAGGGTAGATCAATTTATTAATTATTTTGATAAGGTTACTTAAGTTTTAACTAGAACCTAAAATATTAAATAAGCTTGACTTGATTTTATTTAAGTAAAGTGATGTCTGTACAAATCAAAATAAAAGTAATAGTTAATTGCTCTTTATTATTAGCAATATAATCTTATGACATCAATTTTGTAATATTATAACTATATCTATACTTATGATAAAATTGTAGCTGTAGTGTTTGTACTTGGAAGATTTTGTTATGTTTTTCTGTGCTTTCTTATCGCTAATCTCAAAATCATGATTTAAATGTGGTTACACACTTAGCTGATTTAAATGTGGTTTTCACTATTGAATTCTGGCAAGCTTCTGTTAACATACAGGGTTTATTTTATTACAATCGGTTCACAAATTAAAAAGTTATATCAACTTAAGGTACTTAGTTTTACAAATTTACTAATTGCTATACGGTTATTTTATACAACTGTTTCATAGAATTGACTGAATCATTAAAAATGACAAAAATAACTTAAATTACTTAATGACGCTATTGTGGCGCAGTGGCAAATAGTGACTGAAAACGCGAGCGTAGCCGCACAGAGCCCGCTAGTTTTAATATAAAATGGAAAAATGTCTTTAAATTTTGAAAACCAAACTGAAGAATTCTAATTAAATTTGTAATTTATAATGAAGTTTATGTATCAGTGGGAGTTAGTATATATATCAAAATCAAATATATCAAAATTTAATCTACAGGTCATTACAAGAAGGTCAAGATATTTTTGGTGTTGATTTTGATTACGATGAGTTTGAAAAATATGGCGATGAGTATGAAGATGAAGAGGAAGAAGATTTAGATGAATATATGGAAGATGAGGAAGAGGAAGGTAAGCTTACATCAAAATACATATAATAAGCAATAAAAAAATCAGAGCTAATATCTTGATACTTACATGACATACTTAGACTTAAATAGAGATTTTTTATTAAAGGAGAAAGAAGAAGAACCAAAAAGGGTAAAGCAAAAAGGCCAAGCAAGAAATCTATCTTCGAGATATATGAGCCCAGTGAATTGAAGAGAAGTCATTTTACTGATTTGGACAATGAGGTATGCAATTATGCTTCATATTTAGTACCTAACCTTTTTTGTCTAACAACATATGAAAACTTCAGAAAATTAAGTAAAAAATTGACATTACATTTTTTTTTTTGGGAGAGTAATTTTTATTTCCTTCCTCTGGTAACAAGAGACTTGTAATGACTCGAAAATTAGTGGATGCACGGGGAACGGAGTGTCTTAACTCTAGAGCCCTACTGCCAACCCTACTATATGTGGTATACATTGTGAACTTCAAAACAAAATTATAACTCTTCATATTTAATAGATACGTAAAACCGACGTCCCTGAGCGTATGCAAATCAGAGAAGTGCCTATCACACCAGTGGAGGAAGGCAGCACGGAACTAGAGGATGAAGCTGAATGGATATATAAACAAGCCTTCTTAAAACCTCCCGTGTCTAAAGCTGACGCTCAAGAGGCAAGAGAACGTTCTAGACGGTTAGTTTATTATTTTTCTCAAATTAGAACTGCATTTAGATAATATAATTGTTAATGTAGTAATACTAAGTGGCACAAATGAAATGCAACTGTGTTATTATAAAACTGTGTAAACCACATCTATTTATTGAATTGCCACATAGCAAATAGTTATTGAATTATGTAGACAGGCAGACTATATATTTATTTATTTAAATATCTATATTTTCAAACCATTTTCAGTTCCAGAACTGTCAAAAATGTAAGTTTATTAACAAAATATTTTTGTTTTAGTGGTTCAAGTACAGTTGTGAAAATTCGTCAAGCGTTGGACTTCATGAGAAACCAGACTCTAGAAGTACCTTTTATAGCATTCTATCGTAAGGAGTATGTGCAGCCTGAACTCAGTATCAATGATCTGTGGAAAGTTTATAAATACGATGCAAAGGTAATTATTTGTATGAATTTATTTTAGATTTTCATTTATTTAGTAATCCATACTTTAGTTAATTTATATTTAGGTATTATTAATTGTGGGTACTGTGGTGTGGTATTATTAATTGTGGGTGGGTTACTGGGCTGCTGGTATCTTGGTTTTATTTATCAAAATTTCTTCACTTTGAATAACAAATCTTATTATTTCACTCATTGGATCCTTTTGTGCAATGTCTTAGCAGAAAACGAAAAAAAAAGTGTTATATGTATCTCTTTCTCACTCTATGTCTTTCTAAATTAATTAATTTTATTTGACACAATAATATTACTGTTAAGATTTATTACTTTGTAAACTAACCTTATTGTGCGTTTATTTCAGTGGTGTCAATTAAAGCAACGAAAAGAGAATTTGTTACGGCTAGTAGAAAATATGAGGGAATTCCAGTTGGATAAGGTAATGGCGGACCCTGACGCACCGATTCCAGAAAACATGCGACTTATAAGAGATGAAGATATTGAAAGGTAATACTGAGTGTTATATTATTTTTAAGATTTTTTTTTATCTGTAAAATGAATTGAAACTTAATAATACGTATTTTAATATGCGAAAACTAAACCCACAACTTTTATAAACTGATATTTTGCTTACAGCCATTTTTATTATAACATAGTTTGAATATTTTTTTTGCATTGACTGACACATGTTGGTATTTAATACTTACATACTGTCTATACTTATTATTATGAAGCTGAAGAGTGTGTTTGATTGAACGCGGTAACCTCAGATACTACTGGTTCAAATTAAAAAAATGTGTTGTAATAGCCCAATTGTTGAGGAAGGTTACAGCCAATAAAGGTGGATTAATAATTAAAAATATTGCAAAAATGGGAGAGCCTGAGGGCCTTTCTGTTACATGCTGTGTACCTTATCTTAGTAAGGAGGCTAGTTAAAGTTAATATGAAATAATTATTTGCGATGCGAATCCCACTAAAATACCAAATATGAACTCCATAATCTTGCATTATAATATGGCACATAATATTTTTATCTAAATTAATTTAGTGTTTGTGTTCCAGAATGAAAAATGTACAGACACCGGAAGAACTACGTGACGTTCACACACACTTTCTACTGTACTATTCTACTGACTTACCAGAAATGCAGAGATTACAGCGCACTAAAGAGAAAAAAAGGGAACTCGAGGATAAGAAGTAATTTTTATATTGAATTTATTGTTTGTTATTCATAACTACATATTTATGTTTTGATTTATATTTTTAATTTATATTATTGTAATAAAGAAGCTAAAATATAATTTTTCGCAGTGGTGGAACGGCACAGTGGCAAAGCGTCTGACTAAACGTGATCGAATGTGAAAGCAGTCTTCATTTGCGGGAATAAATTACTTATATTTCCTCGCATTTTTAAATAATACTAGGTGTGGCGTTAGGTTTCGCAACTCAACACACTAAGTCTCGAAAATTGCGCAAAAAGTGGAAAATGGAGTGTCTTAACAATATTTTCTTTTTTCTCCCTAACTTGCTAGATTGCGAATATAGTGTATAAAAAAATAATAAGAAAACAGATTTAATTTTCTTTTTTAACAGAAAACAAGCACGTGAAGACGCTGAAAGGAATGGTGAAGATCCTGATGAAGCTGTAGCCGCGGTAGACGCAGCACAACCAGACGAAGAAGAGCCCACTGAAGTTAAATATGCTGTGCGATCTGGGCCCTATGAACTTTGTAGGAAGGCTGGGATTGGTTAGTTTGAAGTTTGTTTTCTTTATATATATATATAGCAGTTTGATCTTGTTTAGATCTGTCTGTTTTTTAAAAATTAAATCAGCTTCACGCTGTATCACGCACACGGCAGGTTAGGCAGAGTGATCCTAGTGTTAAGACACCTCGTTCCCCACATTCTGGTGAGTTTTGGAGGCATTGCGTGTTGAGTGGCAGAACTCAACACCTCACTTTGGCTCGATACCAGAGCGAAGTGAATGAAAATATAAATTTAAATAAATATTTCCTCGAGTGGTGATCGAACCCACAACGAGTCGATTTTACAGTCACATTTTACCTGCGCCAAGATCAGGCCACTATAGGTCTGTTTATTGTTGAAAATAAAAGTTGGATGAGGATTTTAGTTTTTTACTTTATTGATATGTTCCATAACATAAAATATCACATTATGTGCTTAACAAATTATTTAACTTATGTAAAATACGATAGCAGATTTTAAATATTACTGCAAATAAATGACCTTACATTTTATATGGAAGTGTATTTTTCAATCTGTAATTAGTTACTAGAAAAAAATTTTCCTCTTCAACAGAGCCTTTAGTCAAGAAATTTGGTCTGAGCCCCGAGCAGTTTGCGGAGAATGTGCGGGATAATTACCAACGACACGAAGTGGAACAGCCGCCCGTGCCGCCTCTGGAGGCTGCGGAATCGCTGGTATGTTTGTTTTGTTTTTATTAATAGTATTCGAAAACTGTTGTTCTGCCGAGTATTTGGAAAGTAATGAAAAACCAAATGGCACCCCAGGCGCAGGCGGCGGGCGGCGGCGCGCCGGAGGCGGTGCGGCGCGCGGTGTACATGTGCGGCGTGCAGCTGGCGCGCGAGCCGCTGCTGCGCGCCACGCTGCGCGACGCGCTGCGCGAGCGCGCCACGCTCAGCGTGCGCCCCACGCCGCGCGGCCTCAAGGAGATCGACGAGGGGCACGCCTGCTTTAGGTGAGAACACATTTTTAAGGTTCCGTGTTTTAAAAAAAAATTAACTTAGATTTGAAATTCAATGGCTGAAAAAATTGTCCAGTGTAAAAAATATAACAAGAAATTAACAGACTCTAATCTCACAGAGTTATAAAATTCTAAGCTATGTTTGAGGCAAATTTTAAAACTTTATTATTTACAGTATGAAATATTTGAAAAAGAAGCCTGTCCGCGACCTCACCGGGGATCAATTCTTAAAGCTTTCTATAGCTGCAGAAGATAAGTTATTGGAAATCAGCATCAGCGAACAAATTGAGGGCAATACCGGACCTAGTTATTTAGAAGAGTTGAAACAGTTGTATCAGAAAGTAAGTTTAAATAAAAAATATTTTTCCCTACATTTTATATGAAAGCAATGTCGAATGTGGTTTAAATGGGTACTTAGTTGTATAAACTTAATAAATTGTTATTTAAATTTTTCTTTGTTTTAATAATTAATGCTTAATTTTGAGGCCAATTGTAGCACAAGGGCACAAAGTGTGACTATAAAATCGATTGGTTGTGGGTTCGATTCCCACTCGAGGAAATGAAATATTTATTCACATTGGCGTCGTGGCAAAGCGCTGCGTTAAGTTCCGCCACTAAACATGCAATAATTTCAGAACTCAGCGGTAAGTGTAAAATAGAGTGTCTTGTGTCGTGTTAAGGTTTCCTCTGTCACTACCCTGCTGTGTGCGGGATACAGCATGAAGCCGATATGATTTTCTTAATTTTAAAATATTTCTTAGCTGTAATACATATGTATTACATAAAAATTAAATGCATTAACTACACTTATTTAAAGAGGTGTCTCAAATGTATATTAAGTAAAAGTAAAATTGTAATTCCAGTGATATTATTAAATTTAATTAGCGTTTTTGAATTACATTTACATTTAAAATATTGTAGGATGAATTTGCTGCAACTGTACAAGCGTGGAACGAATTACGAGCGGAGGCGGTCACTCTGGCGCTCGTTAAGATTGTCATGCCTGAACTGAGAAGAGAGTTACATGCAGTACTTTTGCAGGAGTCCAAGGAATATGTGTTGAAGTAAATTGCATTTATTACTGTGAACAATCTTAAAGTAGTGTGTGTATACAAGTAATTAATTTGTTAACATTAAGGACATTTTGAAATTATTAACAATGAATTCTCGTCTTTTTTAAAAGCTACATTTGGAATAGATTTAAGAAAAAAAATGTTTATTTACTTTTTTCATTGGTCTTTTCCTGTTTTACAAATATTAAAAAAAAATCTATTTCTTCCAGGTGCTGTCGTCGTAAGCTGTACGATTGGTTAAAGGTAGCTCCGTATGAGTCCAGAGTGTCTGACGATGATGATGAAGAATGGGACACAACTAACGGTAACAATATGATTATTTAATAAACACAGAACGGAAATTTTAATAATATTGCGAAATCTATATATTTTTAAATAATAATACAGAAGTTTAAGATTTCTACGAATAACAGTATTAAATACTCATCTGCGAAACAAATTTAGTATACACTAACAGTAGTAGAGTGAATGACTGGTGCGGTGCGGCAGGTCTGCGCGTGATGTCGCTGGCGTACATCCCGGACCGCGCGCACTGCGCGTTCGCGTGCGTGGCGGCGGGCGCGGAGGTGGCGGACCACCTGCGCCTGCCGCACCTGCTGTGCCGCCGCAACGCCTGGGACGCCGCGGAGCGCCGCAACAAGGAGGCCGACATGGCCGCGCTACGGCGGTGAGATTGACTACCTAGTGATGTAACGAAGTTTGCAATTATACCCCTTCTAGATAATGGAGTCCTAGGTATTGGCGGTGAAGTTAAATGTTATTTAGATTTATTATAGAAAATAGGTAATTGAGTGAAATAGAACGAGAGATATCCCATTTCTCCTTTGGGTGTATTTTTTGGGAATTAAATTTTGAAGTAGACATTTTATTTCTTTTACATACATAACTGCAGGAAATTTAAAAATTTTATCTAGCGCGTTGATAAATATTTTTTACTCTTCTCTTTTGCACTCTTCATATTTTGTTAAAAGGTCATGCCAGTTAAATAAAAGCTAAACTATTTACAAAAAAGATATTATTAGTAGTACGAAAAAATCAACCCTGCTTTTTATAATCCAACTCAATTATTATTAACTAAAGTATAATATATTACAGATTCATATTACGCAAGAGGCCACACGTTATAGTGATTGGCGGTGAGTCCCGTGAGGCACTCAACATAAAGGTCGATGTCGCCGAGTGTGTCCAACAATTGGTGGAAGACGAACAGTTTCCCCGAATCCCTGTTGAAATAGCTGATAATACTATTAGTAAAATATACAGCAATAGTATTAAAGGACGGGTGAGTCTTAAATTATTTTGTTATTTTTTATAGCAAAATTTGTAGATCATTTACTAATATACAAAAAGAACACAAAATATAATTAATAAGAGTTTTAATTTTATCCTAATTCATTATAACATTACATATTAAACCTAAGGCGGCTTATTAACTAGTTCAAAATTAAACAAAATATTTGTTATTACAGAACGACTTTAGAGAATATCCAGACACGCTTCGTCAGGCTATTTGTCAAGCTCGTCTATTACAAGATCCCCTTATGGAAATATCGCAGCTTTGTGGACCAGATGAGGAAATATTATGTCTAAGATACCACCCCTTACAAGACCATATAGCCAAAGAGGATTTACTAGAAGGCATTGAATTAGAATTTGTGAACAGAGTGAATGAAGTTGGTGTAGACGTAAACGAGGCAGTGCTGACGGGTCGGGGGACTGAGTTATTACAATTTGTATGCGGCTTGGGTCCAAGAAAAGCTCAAGCGTTAATAAAACTATTTAAACAAACCAATCAGAAACTAGAAAACAGAACGCAATTGGTCACTTTGTGTCACATGGGTCCAAAAGTGTTTATAAATTGTTCAGGTTTCATCAAAATCGATACAAGTAGTTTGGGTGACGGTACTGAAGCGTATATAGAAGTGTTAGATGGATCTCGGGTTCACCCTGAAACTTACGAGTGGGCGAGGAAAATGGCGGTGGACGCCTTGGAGTATGAGGATGAAGATGCAAATCCTGCGGGAGCGTTAGAAGAAATTTTAGAAGCACCAGAGAGATTGAAGGATCTTGATCTAGATGCGTTTGCTGAAGAATTAGAGAGGCAAGGATTTGGTAATAAAAGTATAACTTTATATGACATTCGTGCGGAATTGAACTCTAGGTACAAGGACCTTAGGGTACCTTACCGATCAGCAACCGCTGAGGAGTTATTCGATATGCTAACAAAAGAATCGCCCGAAACGTTTTTCGTAGGAAAAATGGTTTTGGCAAGTGTCATAGGCATTACTCATAGGAAACCCCAAAGAGAAATGTTGGACCAAGCAAATCCTGTGAGAAATGATGAGACTGGCTTGTGGGAGTGCCCATTCTGTCATAAAAATGACTTCCCTGAGTTATCCGAGGTAAGCTCCATATTTAATTACCGTTAATGTTTCGACGCTTTGGTGAGTTCTTAATCTTAGTTTAAACAGCTATAACTTATTTTGACTTTATTAGTGAACTATTTGACTAACAGCAAATTTTCGATTTTTTAAATTAATAATAAAGCTAATAGCTTTTAAATATATCTTTATATGAAATCATGCTATTATGCCAAAAAAAGTGAAAAATAGAAATATTATATTGTTAAATTATGAAATGAAAATAAATCATATTCCACGTTTCCTCTTTAAACTACAACATTACAACAAAAATATTACTCTTTTATTATTATTATTAAAGGTATGGAATCACTTCGACGCCGGAGCATGCCCTGGACAAGCGACCGGCGTCCGTATCCGCCTAGACAATGGCCTGTCCGGCTACATACACATAAAGAATCTGTCAGATAGGCATGTCACGGATCCCACGGAGAGAGTGAGGATAGGACAGACAATACATTGTAGGATATTGAAAGTGGACGTGGAACGTTTCTCCGTCGATTGTTCGTCGAAATCTTCGGATTTGTCGGATAAGAATAACGAATGGAGGTTCGTTTTTAGATGTTTTTTGTATTTGCATATATATATATTTATATTAATTCTATACGTTGTTAATTGTGTATTTACAAGAAAATAAGATTATTTAATTGTGTACTATAAATGTTTCGCGTGGGGTTCCGCCATTCAATAATGCCACTTTTCGCCTAATTCTAGCGGATAGTAGAGAACGGAAGAACTTGACTACACTCTTGTCTCTCTGGCTATCTTGCTATATGAACAAAAGGCTGATCTATATATTATATGTTTTATATTTAGGGATGAAAATAATATTAACAACTTTTAAATTTTTTTTAGACCATCTAAAGATCCTTATTACGATCAAGAAACTGAAGATAAAGACGTACGTAAAGATACAGAGGCGAAACAAACTAAAGAACGAATGCAATATGTAAAGAGGGTCATAGTGCATCCAGCTTTCCATAATATTAGTTTTGCTGAAGCCGAGAAACTCATGGAGAACATGGCTCAAGGAGAAGTTATTGTTAGGCCTAGTAGTAAGGTATGTGTATAAATGTAGTTGTTTTTAAATATTATTGTAGCATTGTTAGTAAACAAATGGCATTTTTTTTTAGCTTTAGGTTTTATCCTAATATTAAGACTGCCCGTTACCTTTTTTCCACAACATTTTAGAGACATTGTTGAGTGACGGAGTTTAACACCGCGCTTGGTCTTGTTTAATAGAGAGAATAAATAAAAAAATAATACATTTCCCTGCTCAGGAGTAGCTGTGCCTCTGCTAAAACTTCACAGATTTTAATTATGGTTTTCTTAGTAGTTGTTTTATATATTATATATGCAGAATGGCATTATTACAAAACCTTCATATTACAGGGTTCTGATCACCTCACTGTGACATGGAAGGTGGCAGAGGGCATATGCCAACACATTGATGTAAGAGAGGAGGGTAAAGAAAACGCTTTCTCTTTAGGTTTGTATTTCATTTTATTTGAAATGTTGGTATTGTTATAGCAAAAGTTATACATAAATTACAAATTATGTTTGTCTGAATTAGGTCGGAGTCTATGGATACAAGGATCAGAATTTGAAGACTTGGATGAAATTATTGCTCGGTACGTAACACCCATGGCGGGACACGCTCGGGATCTCATCGCATACAAGTATTACAAGAACCTCGGCGGCATGAGGGATAAAGCTGAAGAGATTCTTAAAGAGGAAAAAGGAAAGAATCCTAATAAAATTCACTATGTAATATCCGCAGCGAAAAATCATCCCGGCAGGTTCCTGCTATCTTATCTACCCAGGTCTCGATGTACCCACGAGTACGTATCCGTGACGCCCGACGGGTACAAGTTCAGGCAGAGAATGTTCGACTCGCTGGGAGGGTTGCTCAAGTGGTTCAAGGAACACTTCCGCGACCCGCCGCCCTCCGGCACGCCCGTGCAGCGCACGCCCGCGCTGCGCACGCCGCACGGCCTCGCCTCCTCCGCCTACCACACGCCGGCGCTGCACACGCCCGCGCCCGCCTACCTCAACACGCCCTACACGCCCTCCGCGCAGACGCCCTACATGACGCCCTTCGCCGCCACGCCGCGCCAGCCCGACTTCCTGGCGCCCGCCGCGCCGCGCCCCCTGCCGCTGCCCCTCTACGCCGAGCCCTCCGACTGGCAGAAGGCGGCCGAGGACTGGGTGCGCCACCGCTCCGTGCGCGACACGCCCGCCACGCCCGCCTCGCCCG
>DWAN01001998.1:0-16182 GCA_018230445.1 Heliconius hewitsoni
GATCCCCACTCGAGGAGATGAAATATTTACTTAAATTTATATTTCTGTTTCTTCGTTATGGTGTCGAGGCAAAGCGCGGCGTTGAGTTCTACCACTCAATACGTAATGCCTCCGAAATTCGGCAAAGGCATAGAAAGAAGGGACCGGGTGGTTTAACACTAGGTTCCCTCTGCCTACCCTGCTTTGTGCGGGATACAGCGTAAAGAGCTGATTTTATGAAATAAAAGAGACAAGTCAAGAGACAAAAAAAGTCGGAATTAAAAGCCACGGCGTTGTGACTCTCAACCCCATGAGGTAATAAATATATATTTACATTTTCCTAGTTCTGATATAGTCAAAGTTCACCTTCTTTTAAAATATTGCATACAAAATTGCGAAACTCAACGCCGCCTTACCTCAACGGGAAAAAACGGGTATAATTAATCATAAATCTACTTTATCAAAATAATTTGATCATCAAACATAAAAGTTGATATTTTGTAGAAACCAATATTAAACACGTTTTTTCACTATTCGAACGAGAGACGTCAATTCTCGATTACGCTCAGGCCATTTGCGAGTACCATACGTTACGTTAACTCGAACTTGTAGTTTTTCCCTCAGAATTTAGATGTTAATAATTTGTAAAAATGTTGATTTATTTATTAAATACGTCAACGAATGAAATTGGTTTATTTATTAAAGACACAGTTTCACAACAAATTGGACAGAAGGTAGAAAATGGAATGTCTTAACAATAGGTTGCCTCTGCCTACCCTGTCGTATTTGAGATACATCGTGAACATATAAAAAAATCAGCCACCTAATGAAAATTCTCCAGATTTTTTTTAATAACATGTATTAAAAATAAATTTAATGCAAGATCATAACAATTATTTTAAAGAAAACCAATTTTTAAATTGCTGATAACAATTTCTGATTGAATTTGAATCTAGATCCATTAAAACCTGAACTATATATGATTTCGGTCACTACAGAAAAAAAAAATAATATATAATATTCACTAGAACAATTTATACACAATTTTACTGCTAAATAATATATTTTTGCTCTGCTGGGTACCTTGCATTTGATAGGCGTGTCAAGCACACGTGCCAACTTTTTTGGTATGCGATATAAGAATGAGTTTATTATGACGGTATTTAATATAATATAAATTAAAATCAGCTTCACGCTGTATCCCTCACACGGCAGGGTAAACAGAGGGAATCTAGTGTTAAGACACTCCGCTCTCCACTTTCCGCCAAGTTCTGGAGGCATTGCGTATTGAATGGCGAAAATCAACGCCGCGCTTTGCCTCGACACTAGAGCGTAGAAATGAAAATATAAATGAAAATAAATATTTCATTTCCTCGAGTAGTGATCGAACCCACAACCAATCGATTTCACAGTCATACTGACGCTTGTACGCCACATGTGGCCTCAATAATATATAATATAATAAGGATAATAATTTAAAATTGGAAAATTTTTGGAGAACGAAAATAATTTTCTTTAGTATTGCAATATAGGTAATAATAAATAATATTAAAAACTCTTTATTTCAAACTATAACAACAATACAACTATACAATTTACAAGATCTTATAGAATAGTGAATGAAAAGATATTTAATAGCATACAAGGTAGAGCCGTCCTAATAGTTGGGGCCCCAATGATCTGTGAAAGGCCTGAAATTCAAATTTTCAATTTCAAATAATTTTATCTAAAATAAGAAAATACACGCTTCATTTTTTGAACGTCAAATAGTTTACCACCAGTTCAGTAAAGTTAATGCCTCAGACGTGAGAAGAACCGGCGCAAGAAACTCAGCGGGACCTATTTTTTTTAAATCAATTTTAAACAAATACATATTTAATTATCTGTGACAATGATAACTTTGAAACAGACTGGAGCGAGCATTTCATTCTCATGGCGTGTTATCATTTACAAAATGATAAAACGCCTTGGCCTTGCCTTCAAAAAGCGCGTCTATCTTCACCTCAACGGCCGGCAACGCACCTGTATCTCCTCTGGTGTTACACGTGGTGGTGGGCGGCGGTGATCACTTACTACCGGGTGACTCTTACGCTCGTTTGCCAGCCTTTTTCATATTAAAGTGACACAAAATTCGGCGAAAACAGAAGTGCCGTAGTGGAAACGACGTGTCTTAACACTATTTTCCACTTGTACTTTATTAGTTGCACTTTATGAATATAACTAAGACTTCCAAAATACTAGAAACAAAAAAAAATGATTTGTCACTATTTCTCATAACGCGCATAAAAATCACTTAAGACTACAAACATCTTGCACCCCTATCCACACGGGACAGTAGTTTGTGATACAAAATTAAATTTTACTTAGGAAATGAGCCCAAATAATCAAATAAGGCTTTGATGCCGATCCCGTATCCTATCCCAACAATTACTCGTACAGTACCCGGATATGAATTTTAATTGAAACACGATATAATAATTAAACAGGCCAGCCTTGATTAATATATTCTTAGTTGTAGCACTGATCAGGTAGGTACTATGTGGTATATTTTTAGTTATTCTCAGAGATTTTAATTAAGGTTTAAATGATTGATGCTGACGTGGTAATATGATAATGTTTTACTGTTAAGCATGAAGGCTATGGATTCGATTTTCACTCGTTGAAGAATGGATTATTTTTGTTTCTCTGTTCTACAGCGAAAACATTCAAATAGCTTTAAACAAGGACGGGAACCCGTACATAAATCCAGATAGACAATACCAGCATCACGATACTGTAATGTAATCTTCTCGAAACCGAACGAGACTTTACAACGCCTTCTTGTAACTTAAATATATGGCTTTTGATACGATTCGTGCTGACATTTAATTATTTAGTACGAAAATCTCTTTATTATATGAAGTTTTGTTTTTTTTTTGTAGCTTTACGTTTTTACCCAGCATACATAAAACTGAACTAATCGAGAACTTATGAATTAGACACTCTGTTGCCCATTTTCCGGTCGATTTTAATTTACAAGCTGAGTGGCGGAGCTCAACACCGCGCCTTGTCTAGCCCAATTCGGAAAATAAATTCGTACAAGAGAGAATTAAACCCAAAGCAATCGTAGCCACGACGGCCTCGAATACACCTACTTGTTTAAAACGCAAAATAAATGACCCAAAACATAGTTCCGTTACAAAATCAACCAAATATAAAATAAACAACAAGTGAACAAGACGCAAAATCGACGTCGACACTTCATTTTGTCGATACCACCACATATCGGGTTTCTCGATATTTAGTGACTCGATAATAATTAGTGGCGCGTCACTAATCGCTTGGACAAGTTATGAGATTGATTGGCGTATTTCTTTACAGTTAGTGATGTCTTATGGGATAATGAGCTATGACATATGACGTGTCGATGATAAATCACATGGGGTTTTTAACACTTTTTTTCTACTGCAGCACCAATTAAAATATAAAATTTCTTTGTAGGTGGTATTTGTGTGAAAATTTACGCTTCAGCGTAGATCTTGGATTTTTTTTTAAATATTTTTGGATGTGGAATTTGATGCTTTATTTAAAAACTTTTTTATACTATTTCGAAATTAATGCAGGCAAGATAGATAGATATATATATTTTTGTTTCACGCTGTATCCACAACAGAGTAGGCAGTGGAAACCTGGAAACATAGTGTTAAGACACTTCCGTTCTCTACTTAAATATTACAATAAACAAAGTTACTAATTATCACTTACCCACTCGTATATTTTTTCTTTGAGGCCGTCGTGGCGCACGTACACATGGATGTTAAAAAAAAGATTTATTATTAATTTTTCAAGTGAATTTAATATCAAATTATAAATTTTAAAAAATTATCCAGCTTCATTCCGTATCTCGCACACAGTCTGTAAGCAGAGGGCGTAGTGGCATGACACTCCATTCCCTACTTTTCGCTGTTTTTTTTAGGCATTGCGTGTAGAGTGGCGGAACTCAACGTCGGACTTTTGTTTTGATGTCAGTGCGAAGAAATAAAAATATTAATAAATAGTAATTAATTCTTTCAAATTGGCATCTAACCCACAATCATTTGTCGCATCACATCCATGTGTTCAGGTGCCACGACGGCCTCAAAAAAAAAAAATTATAATGTTTTTTTAAACAATGTTGAATTTTAAGACTATTTTGTCAGTAGGATAAATTGATATTGAAGAAAGTTCAGGAAAGAAACTAAGAAATTAAATTGAATACCATCCTCAATACCAGGAAACGTGAACCTTTGCGAGATTTTGTAGGAACTCCCTTCTTCCTCCAAAAAGAGCTTCTCCACCTGCATCTCCTCTAATGTTACACGGAGTCGGTGGTGGTGATTACCTATCACCAGGTTACTCAAACGGTCGATCGCTTTATTTTCCAAAAAAAAAACACACAATGCCTATGTTTATATTGTAAAATTTATACAAATATATGAAATACGATGTACAGTTATAACTACTAGGTGGGGCCTTGTCCAGTTTATATATTTCCATAAAAATCTTTATTTCTCTCAAGGCATTATTTAAATTATAATTTAAAAAGAGAATAATAATTTTTATTACGTAGTTTAACGCTATATTAGATTTACCTAAATAAAGTATCTTTACTCTGAATTAAAGTCTGTCGTGGCCCAGGGGAACAAGCATGCGCTGTAAACTTTGGGCCATGGGTTCGGTTCCCTCTCGGAGAACAGAAATATTTAACATTTTGATTCCTTCGCTCTCGTCTCCAGAATTTTGAAACGGAATGTCTTATCACTAGGTTCCCTCTCCCTACCATGCTATTTGTGGGATTTATTATGAAACTAAAAAAAAAGGAAATAACAATATATCACCACTCTTATCTCCATCTTTAGATATCACATAACCCATTTACCTACAACACAAAATACATTTAAAATATAACGTTTGATCGAAGATAAATATAATTAAAGAAATTATTCTAATATCTTTTAATAAAACAAAATCGATATCTAAAGAAAATATTTATGAAAATATAATTTATCGATATTTATATTCGAAACAAGTTACTTGATTTATATTATTGATTTTGTCGACAACCTACGTGCGGCCTAAGAAATTATTTTTTATCGAGGAAAAGAAAGAAAAATGAGACTTTAATTATAAGTGTATAAAGTTCAATTTCTATTAAAATTTGGAAGTTATAAAATGAGAACTTATCTTGAAAAATTAGATAATAGATACGTATCTTCCGTATATGGTCAAAGTGAGATTAATAAGGAATGACTAAATGTTTGAATGGACATTCCATTATACTGCAGGTGTGTATCACGTACACTATAGTTTTCATTTTATTACGAAAATTAAATTATTTTAATGTTCATTTTCAATACTTCGCTCTGATGTAGAAACAAAGCGCGGCGTTTAGTTTCGAAAATAAAAAAAAAATCATTTCTACCATAATAATCAATCTATTAATCAATCCTCGATAATGCCTAAATGTGAGTTTTATTTATATCTTTTTGTTTATATATACGTATATATATAAAACTATCGATTAACTGACAGACAACGCACAGAGTAAACTACTATACATAGAAAGATGAATTTTGACAAGAGAAGTAGGTTAGGAATTGTAGGGGAGCACTAAAAGAGGATTTCTCTAAATTCCAACAAAATAAGATTTTTTATTTTACATGTATAAGTCAACACGAACGAAAATACGGGCAACTACTAGTTAAGATAAAATTGCAAGCGTGATTTCTGTTCACTTCACATTTGATCCACAGAAAAACAATACACATTATCTCTTATATCTTGATATCAAAACAAAAAAAGTACATTAGAACAGACAAACATTCTATATGGCACGTTGTTTGAGGGAAAGCGTTGTATCAGTCAATCGACAACGAGCTGTTAACTGCCTTTTTATAGCAGTGGCCATTTCACAATGTCAGTGCTATAGCCGTGGGTGGTCGGTGTTGTAATCGGAAGTTAGCTTTTTGGTTTTCTGACCTTTGAATTTTGATATTTTTTTAATAAAATACTTTGAAATGTCGTTTGGTGTATAGAAAGTTGTTATAAAGCACAACATATGTTTTTCTTATTAGCTTCATGCTGTAATTTGTATATAGCAGGGTAAGCAAAGGAACCTAGTGTTAAAACACTCCGTGGAGATATTGCGTAATGAGTGGCAGAACTACGGACACCAGAGCGACTAAACTGAATATATTAAATATTTCATTTCCTCGAGTAGGAATCGAACTTACAACCTATCGCGTTTACAGTCACACCTTGTGCCACTGCGCGACGACTGGCCTCGAGATCTTAAGTACAATATATGTATATATATTTTTTAATTACTGCATTTTGCATATAGCAGAGTAATCAGAGGGGAACTATTAAAACACTTCGTCCCCCATATTCCACCAAGCTTTTGAGACATTTCATATTAAGTGGCGGAATTCATTACCTCGAGTGGGAATAGAAAACACAACTATCGAACTTACTGTCACAAGCTGTGCCTTTGCGCAACAATGGCCTATATATATACCGTAATAATATTGTACTATATTTTACTTAATATAGTCTACACAGAATTATCCTAATATTATCAATATAAAAGTTTATGGGGATGGATGTTTGTTCCACCTTTACGCAAATTACTAAACAGATTTCAATTAAATTTAGAATAACACATAGGCTACAATTTATGAAAAGGTTTTGTATAATTAGCTTTAAGCGGGCGAAGTAGCATTGGGGTCGCTAGTACATCATAAAAAACTATATTTTAACCACATTAGAGAGATATTCAAGCACCGTATCTAATATGTTTATAATAATCCTAGTCATAATTATACTAAATTCAAACTTCGAATTGCACAGTAGAGTGGACAAATATAATGTTATTTGAGCATTGTAAAATTAAATGCATCGAAATTGAAATTATTTAACCAAATTGTTAGAAAAGATAGTTTGAGTTTTAATTTTTGAATGCTATTTCTTTTTTTTTTTTTGAAAGTTATAGATTTACATCTTTGTTAAAACTATCATTAAAATCACGTAAAATCATTATTTTTAGCTTCACGTGTCACTTACATTTTAAATAAAAATATACACAAAGTTTCTTCTTGCATTGCAAAATATTAAATATTTCATTCCTTCGAGTGGGGATCGAATCCACAACCCATCACCTTCTCACACGCTGGTACCCCCACTTGCACCACGACTGGCCTATTCTTAAAACATAATTCATGTACTCAAGATCAGTTAAAAACATCTGCGTGTATACCACTATCGTTAGATTGCAGATACAATACGTCCCTGACAATTATTAATAGAGATATCACGATAACCGAACGAATTGAACGAAGTCCGCACTGGTAGAGACTTTTGTTAAAAATTTTCGTAATAAATATATTATATAAAGTTTAATTTTGTAAGAAAATATGTTATTATCTTCTAAATAAATAGTCTTTGTGATAACAACTTCCTGTTGTTTGTAGTGGGTACTGCTTGAAATCGTTAGGTGTGTTCAATATGCTATTGTTGCATATCTCGTATCTCGGAAATATTTAATTGTATGGAGGCCAGTCGTGGCGCAATGGCACAGGCGTATGACTGTAAAAGCGACAAGTTATGGGTTTGGCTTCCACTCGAAGAAAATAAATATTTAAAGTAGCACCAAAGTAACCTAATAAAACAATTTTTTAAATGGAAAACAGTGAGAAATAAAGAACAGATTATTTTACCACTGGATAAGCGCACGTGATATCGGTTGATAGACATTTTTTTTTAGCTTCACACTGTATCCCGCCAATTTCTGGAGCCAGAGTTTGAATAACGGAACTTAACGCCCCTCTTTGCTTCGTTACCAGAGCGAGGAAATAAATATATTAAATATTTATTTTCATTTGGGGATCGAACCCCTAACCTGTCGCGTTTACTTGTGCCCCAGCGTGCACTGGCTCAATTTTCATAGATAAGGACAAAACGTATAGCATTAAATATAGGGCGTCGTCTCAACCGCGTGTTCTTGTTTTTGAAATGGGAACCCTGATAATTTACCTTACTTTTGTACACCAGATGAATCTTAACTACTAAATTTACACCGAAAACCGAAAATATGAATTTGTAATCCCAAATGTTAATCACTGAGCCATTACTAAGTACGGCAGCATAATTCAAAGTCGTTATCGGTTTAAATAGAAGTTGTTAATGTTGCCAATCCCATGGTTTTTTTTTCCGTGACGCTGTATCCCACACACCATGCGGGTTGCAGTACGAAGCTAAAAAAAGACATATTAACGAAACACTTACAAATAAAAATATAAAAAATTATAATTATATTTTTAACTTATAAAAAACTCAAAAACTCGGCGGAAAGTGGGACACGGTGTGTCCCCTCTGCCTACCCTGCTGTGTGCGGGATACAGCGTGAAGCTGATTTATTTATTTTTAAATTACTTATAAAAACGTTTATTTATAAAAACGTTCTTTACAGACATAAACGAAAAGTAACGAATCTTCTACCATCAAAATCATCAGCTCCCAGCCAGGGAGGATCACAAAGACGGGCTCCGCCACCAGCGCCTCTCTACGAAGACCTGCAAGATTTGCCAAGGCGACCACCCTTGCCTCATAGACCAGAAATGGAACCACAGCTTGAGGTAATTTCGTTATTTCTATTTCATATTGCTTAGATAAGATGCCAGTCGTGGCGCAGCGGCACAAAGTATGACTGTAAGCACAACAGGCTGTGAATTCAATTACCACTTAAGAAAATGAAATTATCAACATTTTTTTTCCCCCTTACCACCACCTTATCGGTCTGAATCAATATATTATATTAAATATAAATAAATTATAATATTGACGAATCCCAAAAATATACGTATTATGTTGTCTCATATTTACTTAAACGAACAAAGTTGAATAAACAAACTCGAAAAACGTGAACTTGTCGTCGACACGCTTTATTTAGTACGTATATTTTGACACACGCACGAACCTTAAACGTCTTAAAATTTATGTTAATTATACATGCCCGTCACGTTGTATATTTCTGTTTTGATGATTTTTGATAATGTTATTGTAAAACATATGTAAATCATAGAAACTACTGTATTAAAAAAAAACATACTTGTTTACAGATGGTGGAAACAAAGAGGCCCAGCTGCCAGGAGCGTGTTTTCGTTTGTGGAACTGGTAGTTCATGGCGAGGAAACTCATGTGGTGACCCATGTGGTACACCACTGTACGAAGAGCTGCCTCATCGGTCTGATGATTCTGTACATAGTGATGACCACTTTGCTGAAGACGAACTAAGTCTAGTGGGCGAAGCTGTACCCTGTCGGACATGTTCACGACCACCTGCGCCACATTCCTTGCCACACAGACCGAGACCGCAACGGTTAGATCGCCGGCCCAAGTCTCTGGAACGACGACGAGGTCAACATAGAATGCCAAGACATATACATCCACCAGATCCGTCAGAATTTCATGAAGGAGTTCTCCTGGATGCCCTCCTAAGACTATATCCACAAGTTGGAACAGTTGGAGCCCGACCACCTGGCCCAATGCCGATTGGTCCTGGCGGAGCTTGGCCTGGAGGTGAATTACCAGGGATTAACTGCTGGAGAGGTCCAAGGGCGTCTCCAAAACCTCCTAGTGGAGACTCATCATTTGGATCTGATTCAGGATATAGTAATAATACTTGCGGCACCTGTGGTACCAGAGCTTCATCACGACATCGCTTGTCAGCAGAAATACCCTTGTCGTGAACGAAAGAATTCGGACACGGTGGGCGTGCCATAACGGTTCTATATTGGGTGATATCATAACTTTTAATCGATTATAATTCCAAGCATTTATTAGTTTTACACGGCCTACTTTAACTGATATTCAGTATGGCCTCTTGCCTTCTTCGATAATAGCGTTTATGGATTCTTTGGGATTATACATAGTAGTGATATTTCTACAAATCTGTACAAAAGAGTTTCTAATAAGCCGAAGGTTTTTCGATTAGAATGTTGATTTTTTCATAGCTTTTAGAATTAATTTAAAAATAAAAAGCAATTTCAATAGGTTTGTATAAAATTATGTGAAAATATTTAGATGGTAGCGGTTTCATCCTAGTAATTTATATCGAGCTAGTCCTAAAATTATCGCAATTATGTATTATGTATGAAATTATAAACACATTTTTGATTTAATGTAAAAAGATTGTAAATCATGGACTTTACTGAATTGTAGATATTGTAAAAATAGACTAAGTATAGAATAGTGACTTGGATTTTATAATCATATCACAATAAAATTATCTGCATTAATTTATAACAATTTCAAAGTGTTTTTTCTCACGCTTAGTAAATATAAACGGATTTAAGGTCTGTATAACACTAAACGAGTCAGGATTTATATTCGCATCTCAACGCAAGAATTCTGCTACGTTTTATCTTTGTATGGATATTAAGACTGTCTATCTGCATCACATTTTATAGTATAAAATCACTCACTTTAATTTATGTAGATTATTAATTTTCTGGTGCTATAACGACTTTGGAATTACCAAATGAATTGAAAATTATTTATGTATGACATTGAAATAATCTGCAGTTTTCTATAAATCAAAGAAATCATCTAATATTTCTTTTAAAGGTAAATTTCAAAACTGAACTGAAAAGTTAAAAGCAAATTTACTAAATAACTAAATCTAAAATACTGTCCTTTTCTTCCTAAGAAAATCTGAAGATTATTGATATCTATCATGTAAATTAACGTGAAAAATCGTATAACAAATTTCGCTCTTGGTGTATATTGAAAATATCATATATATTATAACCTACATTAAAAAAAAATCTCCATGCAGAATAGAAAATATAACAAAAAAAAACGACAATTATTCGTTATAAACTAAGTTGTTGTCAATAAAGTTTTTGTTTCCGTTTTTCCATAGAATTTAAGTTATATTTATTTTTTTTACTTATTTTGAATTGTACAGTTTGAAAGCATCGCTATTATTATAAAGTTTTGGACGAATACGTCTATTTATAAATATGAAAAGCACAATAAAATGAAAAATAAATACATTTCTAAATAACTGTATTTTTATTTTAACGAATCTATCGATATGTGCAAGTCTTTTTGTTCATATTTGTGGCAATAGTGCTGGATTTTTAGTAGTAGTGCCAGTTTTATACAAATATATATATAAATATATATAGACGGCAAAATTGGAAAACGAAGTTCTCTCTCTGCGCACCCTGCTGTGTGCGTAATACAACGTGAGGTTATAAATATATATATATATATATTATATGCCGTCGAATTCTGAAGGCTTTGCGTGTTGAGAGGCGGAGCTCAACGACGCGTTTTGCCTAGACCACGGCCAAGCGGTTCTTAAGAACCTACCCTCTCCGCTATTTGCTAATACAGCGTTAACGCTGTTTTATATTTTTGGTGGGGAGAAAAATCTGTATTAATACAGTGCGATAAATTGAACCTGATCTTCAGAAGTCAGTCGTGGTTAGTGGACAAAACGAGGTAAAACGTGGCGTTGATCCGCCCTCACAGCACACAAAGCCACCAGAACTTGACGGAGAGCGGGAAACGAAAGTGTCTGAAGTCTTAATATTAGGTTCTTAAGTTCTCTCTGCCTGCCTTGCTATGTCTGTTGATATTTTTTTTTTAATTACAAGCATTACACCTAGCGACGCAGCCAGATAAAATGGAGCGTCAAACTCTACGATCTCTACATACCTCTTTAAAACAAAGGGAAGAGATCCCTATTACCTATTTGAATCCACTACTATCGCCGACCAACAAGATATTTTTTTAAAATTCTTATTTCAATTTATGTCTTTGCTTATATTAATAACTTTTATTGCACTGTGCTTTATTCTCAACTATAAATTATTCTCCATTTCTAAATAAAACCACGTCATATGACAAAGTGGACGTACAAACTTTGTGCAAACAAACTGACACACGCACAGCTCTTTCTACGTATTCGTTTAGCAGTGCTTCAGATTTTACTATATTATTTATAATGACATCGAGAATATTATTTGATGAACGTGGTAATTAAGTAGTGACTAAAAGTTATTTTTTTTATTTATATAATATTAAAAAAATAACTTTTAGTCGTTATATAATATTATTAAACACTAACTTTTAGTCATGCCTTTGCTTGAGTACTTATTATTTTATGACTGTCGATGTCAAATCATTAAAATGGAAATATGGCCTACAAAATAATAAGGAGAGACCGTAGCGTTTGGCGCTACGTTCTCTCTGATTTCCCCCTAGGGATAAAGCGTATAGCTAAGTTAACTTAATTTAAGTTAAAATAATAAGGAGGATCTCTGATCCTAATCTATACCTTAAAGTTTAGATAAGTCCACCTGTTGCACAATATTTAAAGGTAAAAAGATATATACATTTGTATAAAAATTCTATTAATTTTACTTGTCTGTAAAAACTTTATATGCAGACGGTACTTCATTCATTCAATTACTTCATTCTCCACTTTCCGCCCAATTCACATCTTCTTATCAGAGCGACAAAATAAAAAGCTCAGTTGTTTTTCGAATGGAAATCGAACCCACAACCGTCGCGTTTAACCTACCATCCAGTAATGTTATATACTAACCTATACTAACCAGCAAATATTAATAAGCCGCCCAAGGCAGTTGATTTATACGCTTAGACAAGCACGAAGCAAATGAATACATCTTAACAACATATATACGAGAACGAGATAACTAAATGAGTTTATTATTTATATGGGTGACAGAAACAAAAGAAATAAGTGATAATAGTGGACTTTAATTGTTTATTTATATTTGTGTTACAATTTAACTATGTAACGTGTAGTTTTGTACCGTGCTCCATGAGTTTGAAAAAGCGTGATGTTATAGTAATAATAAAACTCTTAGGCAGTTGTTGCACAGTGGTGACCTGAAACTGTAAGCGCGATGGTTGTGGGTTACATTTCTATTAGAAAAAATGAAGTATTATTTTACCTATTTTCAATTCCTCGGCAACGGGGCGTTGAGTTCCTCCACTCAACACCAATGTGTCGGGAATTTGGTGGAGAATGGTGAAAGACGTGGTAATAAGAAGTGGGAACCTAATGTTGAGATACTATGTACATGGAGTACATAGTATCTTAACACTAGGTTCCCAGATTCCCTTTGCCTACCTGACATGTGCCGGATACAGCTTGAACTTGAAAAAAAAAATCTTTTTAACCGACTGTAAATTATGTCTCAACAGTATTTTACTCAGAACGACATTTATACATACATGAAACAGAAATAACTAAATAAGATTATTATTTATATGGGTGACAGGAACAAAAGAAATAAGTGATAATCGTGGAGTTCAAGTGTTTATTTATATTTGTATTACAAATAAATTAGCAATGTGTCACACGTCGTGTTGCAGCGTGTTTCATTAATATACGCGCTCTGGTATTTAGTATCTTGTGGACCATCCGCGGTGTTGAGCTCCGCCAATGAACACCTAAAATTTCGAAAATTGGATAGATTATGGTAAACAGAGGTGTCTTAACACTAGATTCTCTCTGTTTACACTGCTACGCAGGTAAAGCTTGAAGCTATTTTTAAAATTTTATTTTAATCTTTTTCGTGCATTTTATAAATAGATGATTTAATGAGCTACATTTATATATTTCCGTGAAAGAAATAAAAGAATTAAGACGAAGTCGTGGAGTTAAAGTGAATATAGCTTCACGCTCCAAAGTGGATAAGTATGGTATTGGTATTTAGCAAAGACACGGTTATGCGTAATGCATAATATAAGAAGTAGGTCAGTATTTTTACAAAGCGTGACGTTGTGTCTCCCACATATAGTAGGGTAGGCAGAAAGAACCTAGTGTTAATACACTACGTTCTCTATTTTCAGCCGAATTGTGCAGGCATTGCGTGTTGACTGACGGAATTCAAAGTCACGCTTTGCTCGGCACTAGAACGAAGAATGGAATGAAAATATTAAATATTTCATATCCTCAAGTGGGAATCGAACCCACAACCTATCGTGTTGACATTTACACTTTATCTCACTTTCTCAAGTGGGAATCGAACACATTACTTTCGTGTTTATCTTAGTAGTCTTAATACTATTAAACGATTTAATAGGCCATCGACGTGAAGGGGGACCACTATAATATCGATAGTCCAATACACAATTGGACTCCCACTGGGGAGATCGAAATATTTTATATTTTTATATCTGCGCCTATGAAGCGCCGCGTTGAGTTCCACTCGCTACGAAATGCCTCGAGAATTTAGCGGATTGCGGACGAAAGTGTCTTGTTGGGAACCGGGTGTATTGACATTAGGTTCCCAGGTTCCAGTCCAGGTTAAAGCGTGCAGCTAAAGAAACGTATACATATTTATAACTTATTATATATTATATTATATAACTAATATTATAACTTATTAGAAACAAAAAGCGCCAATACGAAGACGACAATTTCAATAGTAGCTGCTATCGTCGGCGTCTGAGTGTAGGAGAATTTCAAAGGAAGTCGGAAGGGTTGTGTCGAACTGGTTATAACACTTTATGGGGTTAATCTTAGAAAGTTATAATTTTGATTTAATATATTTTATTATACTATACCTGAAGACGTTGGTAAGTCGTTCAGGTTCCAACTGTAAACACGACAGCATGCATGGCGCAGCATCAGATCATCAAACTATAAAATTGACAGTTATTGGTTCGATTCCTACTCGGAGGAATGCGTTATTTTCTTATCCTCGCTGGGGAGTCGAACACTATACAAGACTACAGGAAACAATCTTCAGGAAAGTATCTTGGGTTCCCTGACTATGCTTTACGCAGTATATAATGTTAAGCCATTAAGAAAAGTATAGAAATCTATAAAAATAAATATTTTTCAAAATGTAAAATATTATCATATCTTAGTACTAATAATACACAGTAACAATACCTAATAACTTTAACAATACGTGTTTCGATTACAAAATAACAATCAGCCTCACGCTGTATCCCGCACACAGCAGGGTAGACAGAGGGAACCTAGTGTTAAGACACTCCGTTCCCCACTTTCTTCGACTTTCGTTCCCCGAATTCTGGAGGAATTGCGTGTTGATTGGCAGAACTCAACGCCGCGCTAAGCCTCGACGCCAGAGCGAAGACTGCTGTGACTGTAAACGCGACTGGTTGTGAGTTCGATCCCCACTCGAGGAAATGAAACATTTATTTGAATTTACATTCTTCCCTCTTCTTTCTCTCGTTCTTCCCTCTGGTGTTGAGGCAGAGCGCTGCGTAGAATTCCGCCACTCAACAACATGCATTGCCTCTAAATTTCAGCGATAAATGGAGAACGGAGTGTCTTAACACTAGGTTCCCTCTGCCTACCCTACTGTGCGCAGAATACAGCGTGAAGCTGATTTTCTTATAAAGAAATTATTATACTAATCTATAGTACAATAATTTCTACAAAGCAATTTTACGATTACCCTTAAAATATTCTTCTTTATTTGACTAATTTTAGAAAGACCCTTAAAAGAAATCCCTAACATTTTTGTAGTTTTGCCACATTTTTTTCAGGAATTTATTATGGGCCTTTCACTTTATTATACAAGTTTTATCACTGTAATATAACAGTTAAGTTGTAACCAAAACTTGATTCGAACAACTTCTGTAGTTACATTTTTCTAAGAAGCTACTACCATTGTAATGTAAATTTATGTGATACAGTGTGAGTTTGGCTGGTAATGTCTAATATGACTGTAGTAGAAGATTCGAAAAGTAAATTCTTCCTTTGATTTCATTTGTGGGAAGGTGTACCTCTAAATGAAAACAAGGCACCCTTTTAATGCCTCCCTTTGCTATCCGTCGGTCTGTGTATCAAGCTGAAATTAATATTAAATGTCCAGGTTCCTTGGAGTAGAGAAAAAATCTTCTAAAAGCTTCTAAGTCAACGCAACCAAAAGATACGAGCATTTATGAATTTTGTATGAAATTTACCGAGTTATCAATTCTATAGGATACTTCTCGTTAACCTACAGTTAAGAAATATCTTAACTGTAGGTTTTCGCACAAAGTGGTAACTTAAAACACAAATAAAGAAAAAAAATAAGGTTTACGGTTTAGGTTTAAGGTATAGGTAATAAAGAAAAGCCAGTTGTAGCGCAGTGGCACGAAGTGAGACTGTAAAACCGACTGGTT
>DWAN01001999.1:0-16180 GCA_018230445.1 Heliconius hewitsoni
TACGTTCCCTCTGCCTACCCTGCAGTGTGCGGGATACAGCGTGAAGCTGATATAATTTGGTTTTTGTTTTGGCATCAGTTAATATCTGTGTGTTCACTAAAATAATTAAAATAGACACGTGAGACAAATGTGTAGATAAAATTTCATGCATCATTTATTAAAACGAAATTAGTTTTTATTCAAGCGATATAAGCTCGTCTAAGAGTATAAAAGAAAATAGTTGTTATGATTTACTGTAATATTTTACTTGGCGCTATTCCAATCATTTCATTTCTCACTTTGTACATAGAATGATTCCCGTTCAAGGTACATGCGATAAAGCTATAAAATATTGTTAGAAATTTTGGAAATTGTATTGTGGTGAAAATTCCAGATTTTAGCTTACGCTTTGTGTTTGTTGTAAATCGTATTTACATATTAAATCCTTCTTTATTACTCCGAAATTGGTATCAAATCCACACAAACACATTAACCATTATTATTATATTGGAGCACTTAAAGTACTTAGTTGTACTAATTTTGAACTAAACTTGTATTGAATTATTGTTATAATATCACGTATTAAAAACTAATTATATTTTATTTATTTTACAGTTCAACTTCGTGGGACGAATTCTAGGACCGAGAGGTATGACTGCAAAGCAGTTGGAACAGGAAACAGGATGCAAAATTATGGTCAGAGGCAAAGGGTCAATGAGAGACAAGAAAAAGGTAAATTTTATATATTTTGTCGTTATTAGACGAATTAAATAATTATAGATTGAGCTTTTTGTTATTTGTTTCATGCAGCTCTTCGTGGAAAATAAATCAGGTTTACTTTATATAATACTTTTTCTAAGACAATTCTTAAGAATCATGCGTCAACAAATTCCATGAAAACTACATCCTTGTGTGAATGAAAAGAATTTGTAAAACTTAAATAATATAATATCTTATTTTATAAATAAATCTAAATTTTGCCTTTAATTTTCGTAAGTATTTCACGTTTACGAGCGTTTTCTAGACTGTAGACATTCTTGGCACTGGTCTTCCTTTTTCTATCCCAATAGTTGTTCATATAAATTGGGATAAAGCTTCTTCTAAATATTACGTGTCCAGTGATTTATTGCTTGGGTATATTCCAGGAGGATGCAAATAGGGGTAAGCCAAATTGGGAGCATCTGGCTGACGACTTGCATGTACTGCTCACAGTAGAAGATACAGAAAATCGGGCAAAGATAAAGCTCGCTAGGGCTGTCGAGGAAGTTAAACGTTTGCTCGTGCCTGTAAGTTTCAAATTTGAATATTAATGCCTTTCCCGTATTTTTAAGACAGAAAAAACTCAATATTGAGACACACCTTCTCTCTTTGCGCCTGTTAAGCAACATTGCGAACTGAGTGGTGGAACGGAATAAAAAATAGATTACTCAATACCTTTACAAACCAAATGTTTGAAATTTGAATTTAAGAAAATCTTTGATTTTATACACAATATATGGTTCTTATTATAAATTATTTAGTAAACAACAAAAAACGATTGTAAATAAGTATATTATTTGTATTTAGCACTTTTATAACAAGTATCTATACACAACATAGAAAAACACAATTTCAGTTTGAAAAGTCTTTGATCTGAGAAACTTATGTCTTGAAATATTTCAGTAATATATTTAAACAAGCTTTACAAAATATATCATAGAGAAAAGAATACAAATTATAAGCAACTAGGTCAACAAATTAATAATTTACCGACACATACATTCTTTAGATAGAACTGTTTAATCGCTTGAATTATAACCACAATTTGTTATTTAGAACTAAATATGTTTCTTTTATCTGTGTGCTATTGAAATAAATCATAGTATAAAATTGAATAGATTTATATAATAATTATTTCGTTCTGAAATCTGGAATTCAATAGTAAACAGAGTGTCTGAATACTGGGTTCTCTCTACGTACCTCGTAAAGGGCGGGTGATACGAAGAAAAAAATGTTTTCATTAAACGGGGTGTCTTAACACTGGGTTCCCTCTGCCTGCAGAGCGTACGATAAATATTTTACTTAACAATTGAAATGTTTTTTCGGCTATACAGCAAGCAGATGGTGAAGACGAACTGAAGAAGCGTCAACTTATGGAACTCGCCATTATAAATGGCACCTATCGCGACTCAAGCACGAAAGCCGTC
Organism: Heliconius hewitsoni; assembly: GCA_018230445.1. Taxonomy (NCBI): domain Eukaryota; kingdom Metazoa; phylum Arthropoda; class Insecta; order Lepidoptera; family Nymphalidae; genus Heliconius; species Heliconius hewitsoni. The sequence continues at coordinate 2,166 of DWAN01001999.1, forward strand.
GTGCCCGTCAACGGTCAGTGCCTAATAAGTATGGTCGCAATCATGTTTTGTCACTAACACTAACATAAAATTAAGTACTAATATTCTACAGGTTACAATGAGAAAAGATTGCCGCCATGCCATTTATCATAGAAATAACCAATTTGTCTTTCCTCTTTATTTTTATAAATATGTCGATTCACATAAAAACAGATGGAAGATTTATAAAACAACACCGTGCACATTTTGTTTATTATCTTCTAACAAATTTCATATTTTGCTAGTTTGCATTTGTGTGTAACCATTTTAATGAGAAATTGGGCCTTGTCTGATTATATTAAACACTAGCACATTATTATTCTGCTTTAAATATATTTATAATGTTGAAAAATAATCAATATTTTTCTATCTAATGATTATTTTTTAATGGGAATGGAGCTACTACACTACTATGCTATGTGAGTGGGGGTATAGCGTGAAGATGGAAAAATTATTTTAAAAAACTATTTTTAAAATGACAAATTTATGATTTTTTGTATAATTTTTATTGGGATGCGGGTATTTTTTAATATTTTATGAGATTGAAATCAACATCTATTATATGTAATATATCTCTGTGCTCATAATCGTGTCTCTCACACCTTCGAATTATTTCATGTGTTGGTTATTTAACGGTCATTTCTGTCTTTTGTCCGCAAACATGAGTCATCTAACATAAGATGACTAACTTAATTGATTTGTGGCATGCTACGGTTGTTAACTATTAACATGGGTGACTTCATTGCGACCAACACCATAATGTTTCATTTTAATTTGGAATACTGGGGAATTGATTTTGAAAATATGTCCTTAATCTTTCTCTCTATGTAATGAAATGCTGAAATAAGAAACCATAGAAATATCTATATTAAATTGTAAATATCACGAAATTTCATCTGAATCAGTCCAACCAAATTATTAGTACGCCCCATCAATATGCTATTTGATCTTGCTATATAACATATATAATTTTTAAATCCAATCAAAAACATAATCTGGGAAAGGCTAGTATGATAATATAACCATTGATAATAAAGGTGACTCCACAGCGGAGGAAGAGTGGCGTCGCGTTGCTGCTGAGACCCAGCGACTGTTGGCACCAACTGCAGGAGTTACCGGTGTCGGGAGTGTCTTACGTACTTCCGCGCCTTTGGGAGCTCCCTTGATTCTATCTCCTCGTATACAAGCGAGTGGGGCACAAGCTGGGCTAATTAATGGTAATGGAGCTGCTGCAGGATTGATGTCTCCAGGGGAACCAGCACATCAACTAATATATTCTCCATACGCTGAATATGCCAACTACGCTGCGCTGGCAAACCCACTGTTGACTGCTGAGTATGCGGCTGCTGACCATACGGGTGGGTTATTCGCCCGTTGATTTTATAGTATTTGATAACATCTTTATTTCAAGTAGCGATAGCCAAGAAAATTTTATTGAATAAACATATTTTTTTAAAGGAAAATATTCATTTAATAAGTATTGGTGATTTCAATTTTTTTCAATGGTATTTTAGTTTAAATATATAATAGTTGAAATAAATAATTTATTGAAGAAATATATAATTAATTTGTTTATCATACTTCTTAAAAAATATTTTCTTGGCTTTTACTGTTATCAATATCTATATTATTGTTATATCTTATTTAAATTAACAAATTGAAAATAGATGTTATCAAATATTGATATAAACTAACGCTAAAAGGTATCGGGTTTTTGCATACAAAACGTCCAGTAGACTCGAATGTAGTCAATATCGTTTCTTTATTAGTTAGGTTAATATTAGAGAAATTTCAATATGAGATTTAATTTTTGTTATCATAAGTCAACTAACCGCACGTTTTTCAGTTTATTTGATAAAGTTGATTCAGTTTTTAAAGCATGCTTAGTGTTTTATACAGAATTTGGCTTTTCTTGCCTTTAACCTCTACTTACAATGTTACCCCATTAAATATATACCAGAATACTCTTATTAGTAGAAACTTAGCTTCATATAAGATAGGGTACTTGTTGCTTAAATATGATATACCTACTGCTCATTAAAAACCACTGCGTTATTTTAAAACATCATCAATAGCTAAGCTAAATTTAAAGAAAAAATATAATTAAAGATTATTATTTATACATATTAACTTAGCATTTAAGAAAGAAATATATTGATAAATAATGAGATAAAAAATATAATAACTATTAGACCAATTAGAAAAAAAAAAGAAAACGTCAAACAATATATTTAAAACAACAATGTACCTTATTACATCGACATATTTGAATAAACTAACAGACTAATCAAAATGTATAACAAGTTTAAACTGTTTTTTAAATCTTTTAATGGGGTTGCAGCGTCGAGATATCTACTCGCTGGCTTTTGACATTGGCCACAATTGCCGACCGCAATAAGATACGACAGTTCAACTTCATCGTTTCGGCCATCGCATCATTATTAGAAGCTGTCAAATACTTTACTTCTCTTATTACAGACCCGTAATACATCACAGATAAATAATATATCACAGACAACGAGCAAAAAGGTGTATTTAATATTTATGAAGAATAATTATGTTTTAAGATTTTGAAAATAACGAAAAATTATATAAAAATGGCATTCTTCATTAAATACACCTTTATGTCTTTGAAACGCTAAGTCTGTTTGAAGGTTGTTTAGACACGGACTCTTACCGTCCTTGACAATTTGTCTTTAATGATCACTACAGTCATAGGAGCCATTAACAACGTAGATTAAGTTTAAATTAAGGTCGATTTAGCTTAGTTACTTGCGTATTGTACCTACGTTATGTTTTTAATTTTAAACCAATTTTGTTTTATTTAGCGTTTTGTACAGTCAAACGAGAGTATATTTTATTTCTGAACAATCAAAGAATAATATTTTTATTTATTATACAGATATATAAATTATTTACATAAATTAATATAAAGAAAATACCTATTTATTTAAACTAAATACTTTTTCGTATGAAATATCTAAAGGCAGTGATTTCGAACAAAAACTGTTATTGTAATTTTACAGTATCGAAACTGCCACTAGAGCTCTTTAGTTACCGACTCTACATACAAAGATATACATTTAATATATTTATTATACATATTTTAATTTCACTAGTTGCACACATTTCAAATCATTCACTATAGTTTTTGTGATAACCCTCGCTTGTAATATAACTAATCTATTAACAAGATGTACACTTTGATCTTTAACTTTTTATGTTGGTTAGACTCATGCATGTCATGTGACTTCAGAAATTATTATTATTCCGAATGTGATTAACATTTTTTTTAATTAACTATCAAAATCTCTGAATGGCGATAAAATGAACAAATGATTCAGTGATTACAAGCAAAAGGGACCAAATACAAATTGAATTATATTACAAACAACACAATCGTAATATTTTAATTATTAACAAAACTGACAATTATAATATTTAATTATATAAACAAACATTTTAGATTGATGAACAAGGCGATTTAAAATTCCCATTTTATAATAATAAAGCAACATTTGTAAAATGGCAAAACGAATGTTATATTATTATAATGATGTCGTATTTCATTAAATTATTAGCCATATTATTATTCATATTTATAAACATACCATAGTCTTAAGTATAATTTTTATCTTTTAAAGATTTTTAGCTAGTTTAGAAATGAGTGAGCTTTATGAAAAATATATAAAACGACCGTATTTATGTGTATAGGTTATTCATTTTATTCGCAGTTTGTTGTCGAGTCAGATTATTTAAAATATGTTTAAGCCATTTTTCACCTGTACCTTGATCGGGTAAGATCCCCTGAGATTTTTGTTTTACTTTTCCAAAGCAATAATATATATTATAGATAAAATATAGACGTAGATAAGCATATTACAATTTAGTAAAACTGCCAAAAGTGAAACTTCTTTATTGAATTGTGACGTTGGCAGTATTGTAAAACTGCAGTTTTAAAATATTTATAAGCATGAGTTAATGAGATTAAATTTCTTTTCAGCACATAGTTTTGTATCGACTCCCCGGACTTTATAGAAATGTTAAATGTACTTTGACAATATTTTAGATTTTAATGGCATTCCAGTAATAAGATCCTTACTGATTTGGAAACATTGGAGTTTTGGTTTGGTGACCACATGTTATTGGAGACTGACTTTTCAGATTTACAAATAAAAATATTAGAAATCAAAAAATTATAAGACTTACGAAATAAAATACTAAATTAAACAAATACTTTTATTTAAAAAAATGTGGAGAATCATCTAAAACATAATGTTGGGTCCAGACACAGATAATCAATGTGGTATGCCGCTAGGTATGGTGCGGAGGGCGAGTCGGCTGACGCAGGTGAGGGAGCACCCTTACCAGCGCACTGCCTTACCAGCGCCTTAATTCCCGCCAAAACGCTCTCACGCCGCCATTTTGTCCAAGGTGAGATGCGCGTGCACGCCCTTTCATGAATATGCTTGTTACAAACAAACAGATTTTATCGTATTTTCTAATACACAATTTTACAAGCATAATATTTTCAAAATAATAATTATTACTATAATATTTTTTTCCAATATTACGATTTAAACTGTCGGTATCAGTAAAACGAACAATTGTCGTAAAATTGAATCTCACCAAATGAAACTAGCTACAGTTGTTCGTTCTACAACTTCAAAAAACGTAGCAATCATATTCGTTTGTAAGAATGCGTGAATGAGTGCTTATTCGTCTCTCTGTGTCCTTTTCTATGTACTTATTAGTTATGTTTTCGAATGTTATAAGGAAATGTGCCCATCACTACTTCGTACCGGATCTGAAGTGACACTGCATAATTTATAACTGTGATTTTTTTTCTTTTTTTTTTATAGATTTTTAAACCTGTTACATGTTGTGGTGCGAGGCGTTATGACGGTTTTATATTTTATAATATTTTCAAGTTAGATAGTGTTACCAAATTGTTCATTTCTATAAATGCTTCAGTTATTTATCACAACATGTTCTAAGAGTCACATAAGCCTTATCTATACGAACAATTTTTCAAGTATTGTTTACTGTGAAAGGAAAGGAGGATTGAAATGATAACTTTAAACTAGATACCTCGTTATAATATAATTCAGTACCTTTATTATTATTTAGCGGTCTCCGTTGTTACGACATCGCCTCTGCTGGTGCTAGATTCGGGTTGTGAAATCCTTCTTTCCTAATTTTCGCCCAGTATTAGTCAAAGGGATGTGCATTTTCAGAATTTGTGCCATCGCTCCAGTATTAATCAAAATGCCCCACTCTTTGACTTAACAATTTATTCATCACAAGATTTTTAGTCAATATAAGGTTTTTATATGAAATTTTTAAGCTAGTTGATTCTATTTTGCCTTAGGTATTATTATATTTACTTTCTTATTTGAAAGTGTTTTATCGTTAAGATTTTTGCACTTGTGTCCTTGTGGATTTTAAAGGCATTCAGATGCCGATTACGTATTTTTCACGCTTTATATGAATTTTGAATATGAACGCTATCCATAATAATATTATGAAGATAATTATGTAAAATGATGATGTTTGTGTAAAATATTGTTTCGATTGTTGAATATAAATATTAAATGCATTTTCAGAAGATATACCTACATACAATAAATTGTCTGAAATTTTCAATAGGCGTTTTTTATTTATTAGCTGGAATAGGTCCGCGTATTTGGTAAATATAATAAGATTATGTAATGAAATGAGCAAAACAAAAAGTTAATAAAGTTGATGACGTGACGTCATTCTGGACAAGTGTAGCCTCACACGACTAACCCGCAACTCCACAAGGCCAAGTTCCCGAATATTGACATAATATTTACGATGTGCACTGTCATAACTGCTACTGTCACTACAGATTTATTAGTAACTATTTATTTATATTATATGAGTCACTAACATGCAAATATGTAAAACATTGTCGATACGTACCAACCACAGATTATTAACAACTTAAAAACGAATGCTGCCATATAAAATATAATATATAATTGAATTATTGCAATGTGTTGAATAACTTACATACTTGCATTGGGGTGCTATGGTTTATACATAAGTGATAAATTTATTATGCTTGTTTGTTTGGGCAGTGTCTGAAGCGCCGCACTCTCCCGCCTACAGTGCTTCAGGCACTGCTCTCTGGGAACTATTGGGCATTTAATCCTATAGTAGATTATCATTATCATACTAAATTATTTTAACATTTTCAAACCATTAACTAAGTAAACTAATTTAAGTATACGTTGTATAATTTATTAACAGGACCATAGCTGAAATCTAATGTCGCGGCACGAATGCCTGATAGCCTCCCTCGATATTATTTTAATTAATTTTATATGTATATTTTTTTATTTGAATCCGTACACCATAGACATCGATCCGAGATCCAGTTTGATCGCTTTTATTAGCTGCATGTCGTGCCGGTCCCCATACATGGTTTCATAAAAGTTATATTTTTACTGTCCCTTTGAATTTTTGATTCGTGATTTAAATTGTTTTCGTACCCGTCGAACAAAGTCTTGACCTAAAATCGTAATATATTTATTTTTTATATGTTATTATATTGATTAAATATTTAGAATGTTGACTTTATTCAACGAACGTACGGTAATATCTAACACTTCAGAACGCGGCGCGAGCAGCGTAAAGGCGTTGAAGCGTTCGATCTCGCGATTGAGGCTACGTGTAGTCGGACCATGACATTTTGATACTAACATTCTGTTTTTCTCTCTTCTTGATAACTCGGCTAGGTGAGTGCTAGTGGCGTCGAAGCACTAATTGAAGAAGCGGTGCCCGCCTCGGACCCTATGTCGCCGTAACATATTCATCGGAACATCGTCCACCATGTAGCTATATTGGGCCTTTCACGATAACATGTAATATGTATTTTAATAGTCTAACTATTAACATTATATGCCTGTTATGTTTATAACAATATGAACTCTATTAACATTTTTTTTGGCACACGCCATCGACTATATTTACTGTATTGTAACTTTGTACTGTTGTCGCTTGACCGTGTTGTTGTTGGAGCACGAGTGTTGCTAGGTTACCCTACCTACCGCGGCGCTAAATTTAAACAAATATTTAGCTCTTAATTATTTATTAGCTCTAGATTAATATCTCGAAATATAGTTTTTTATAAAATCAAATTTGGCGCCGTTAAATTTTATATTGCTAGTAAAAAAAATCAAATTTACAAATTTAAATCAAGAACTTACATGTAGTGAGCGACAAGTTAAAGCTCTTATAATTTTTGCTCTTTGGATGCATGTTATTTATATAATTTTATTTTTATATAAAGTAAAAAATATTTCTTAAGTATAGTACAAATTACATAAATGTTTTAAATCTGGAGATATGAAGCTATCGTCACTCCACAAAGCAAATGAGGCAGGATAGCGGTAACGCAGGTGTAAGTATCGGGACTCTTATTGTTGCAAAATTATATAAAAACACTGTATTGGACTGATATTCAAATTATAGTCTAATATGTTATATTTCATTTACTTATTGACTCATATATGTATGTAGTTTGGCAATACCTTTAAACTTAAAACCAAAGAATAATATAAAATCGTTATCATAACAATTTTTGAAAGCGCTTTTATTGAACAAAATTTAATGATGTCTTCCTTCCAGAGTAAAACAGTTGATGAGTAAATGAATCAATATTTTTTCGTGTTACATTTTTTTTAAATATTTTACAATATGTAGTGCTTAATATTTATATATATAACAAATGAAATATTATGCACCGTAAGTGCCTTAATCGTACAATGTTTTCATTTTTGTGGTTCTATAAATCTGTTACATTGATTATTCTATATAATGATAAAGTTAGAAGAGATTAAATTATTGTTAACTATGCTAATGTTAATGTTTATATTACTTTTTTTTAAATATTAGTTTCAGCTTTGAGGGCTAATATTTCGCTTGTAAACATATTTACATAAACATATAAAATAATTATCTTTTTTTTTATTTTTGCAATTTTTTAATGTTTCATATTTTCAATTATATAATTACATTAATATGAGTATTTAGATAAATTGTTATAATTATTCAGTTATTCTATGTATAGTTTATAATTTACTAACAGATCAAACTTACCAGTTGCGCTATAAGCCGTTCTATATCAGCCCTCGTTTTTTTTATATTTAATTGTAATTTTGAATAGTTTTGAAATGGATATTTTATAGTTGTAAGTGTCTTCGTTGCAATCTCCCGCGAGAATCTCTAGTGAAATAATGAACAGATCATATATTTTTTCACAATTTTTAAAAATGTTGTATCTATTGTGCCTAATCTCGAAATTTTAAAGTTGCGGAAAACATTTTTCATATTTTTTCATAGTTAATTGTTATGTATATAGCTAACTAGGTTTTTTTAAAGCAATAATTTACTATGTTTCAATAATACTTATATTATATTAAATCTAGTGCAATAGAAGTTATAACAAATCTATATTTTATAGAGAATTCTCAACTATTTTGGATCGTATTTGAATTTAAGATCTGATGTTGAGATTAACGATATATTTTAAAGAAAAAAGATATAATCATGTTACTTTGGAAACGAAAATGTATGATATTACATTATTTTATTTAGAAATAAGCTTAAATATGTCTTCGTGTAGTTTTGTTTAACAATTTCATTCATTTTGGTTAATTCTATAAAAAGAAAAAGAAAATAAAATATGAATATCTCACGTAAATTCAGAATATTTTGCCTTTTCTCATTTTAAGATTTATTGACTATTGAAGTTGTTAACACACTCCGTCCATGATTGCTTCATTATATAAGTACTTAATGTGTTGGTCTCTCGCTACAGACAACCAAAATATCATATAATTTTATTGCTGTGTTAACTTTTCAATATTATTCACAGACTATATTAAGTTTGCGAAGAATTCTTTAGTAGCCACATGATAAAAGTTGCAAAATTAAATATAAGTATTGATTTACTTTTGTTTATGAAATTTTGATATTTAAAAAAAATATTTTTAACTGTTTTTATGGTTTTTCTTTTATACAATTAAAAATCTAATTGTTAATTCGATCTGTTAAAAAAAGATCTGTATATTATCTACATTGAAATGATTTACTTTTCGTGCAACCTTCATAGTGTGGTGCTGCCAGCAAATTTACTTATTCTATATTCAAATAATGAAGTAAAAACAAAACAGAAAGTTAAACTGTGGCATAATTTTGTACAAAAATAGCATTTAAAATAGATGCCATAATGAATGAATTCAACACAAGATCTTTATAATATAGTATATCAATAGTATTGTGATTTAAATATAATAACGTACAAAATTTTTTGAAGGCCTGTTAAAAATAGTTATTTATAATGTTTCTTATAAACGTATTGTTTGTAGAAACATTTGTGTGCCATCATCTGACGGCCTTCGTTTTTTTTTATTATTATATTTGTACTTATTAAACCTACGGCAAATCACAGAAGTGCCTTAAAATAAACGTGTAAATATTTATATACTATAATTTTTCAATGAAGTATTATATAAAGGAGAATAAATTCTTAAAATTGTTTTCCATAAACAAAATAGGTGTAGAGTATATACACTTTATATCTTGGTTAAGTGAGATTGTGCATATTACTTATGTCTGTTTTGATGTGTGTTTAAGATTGATTTAATATTAGTAAATATATTATTTGGAAAAATTGTTCTATTTTTATTTCATTTAACTTATTTTTTTGGCCTCAAGCTAAATCCCGAACAATGCAGGGCAATGCAACTGTTACGACACTCTGTTCCCATTAGGACACTTCCTCCACTTGCCGAATGTGCACTATGCCGAATTGTGGAGGCATTGCACGTTCAGTAGCGGAACTCAATGCTTCGCTTTTATTTTACAATATATAATTTTAAAAACGATATATATGTTTCTTATGCTTTTATTAAATTCTAAATCTAATCAATCTAGTCACATTAAACGAAAATAACAGTAGGCTTATGAGTAATTTGCTTTAGGTAGTCAGTTGCTACATAACTTAGTTCTATGTGTAATTAAAAGTTTGAAGAATTTCATGCAGGATTTGCGTTATATTTATATAAAAAAATAAAGAAAACTTCGCCATGGCATAGGTGGGATTCTTAAATAATTTTTAATAATCTATATATTTTGGAAGAATAATAAATAACCCCTAGATTAATCTTGGTCCGTCAAACCTTACATTCGATTGAAAGACCTTATAGCCCAAGATTCCAGGGCCTCCAGATCCACGTCTTTTTGCAAAGCTGAAATTTTGTGGATTATTAGTCTGACATGTAGTTAAGACAGTATGCATTCTTACTAACTTAAAAGTGCGGCCCTTTCAGAAGTAGCCCCAACTAAAGATATATATTTGTCTGGGAGGACGATTGAGCTATCGGATTGGTCTGGGTGCTTATAAGAGTTCTTGAAATAGTCCTGTAAATAATATATGTAACATAGAGACTTGCTAGTATAACTTCGTTTACCCCAATTTCAAACAACGTTTTTGACATCTAGCCGGAGTAAAAGCCCACGTATAGTCTCACTAATAAATAATCAATAACGTGGCAGTAATAACTAAACAATTCTTACATTACTCTTAGAAGCATACTTAAATACGAGTGTTTCTACTTTAACGTAGGTAGGAACGTGTGCCTTTAGTTGGTGCTACTTGTGAAATGGCACCAATTTATAGTTAGTATGTACGTATACCGTCTTAACTATATATTAGACTATTAATCATCAAAGTTTCAGCTTTACTAAAATGACGTAGGTCTGGGCGGCATGGAATCTCAGTCTGTTACTATAATTATGACAGCATAATTTTAGTTTGGTTTACATATTTTACGTAATTAAGCCTATATATCAATATGCTTTGTTATTAAGCAATAATATTTTAAAATGCCTTTGTATTATAATAATTATATCAAAAGAAGGAATCCTTAGAACTTCTATATACATATTTTTTATATTTTTAGATTAAGTTTATCAAAATATCAAGGCCAGTCGTGGCGCATGGACACAAAGTAACAACACACACGACTGGTGACTGGTGTACTGTAAGTTCGATCCTCACTCGAAGATAAATGCGCCATTAATTATTTTATCAAATATGTAGAAGTATAATATAAATTAAAATGTTTGTCATTCAACGCCATCTATTATCATAAATTAGTATCACAGAAATAAGAGCTGGTGGCACTTTGAAATAAAGATTTGCCAATATATTAAATTTATAGTATGTAAAAATTTACATAGATGACTTAATATAAACATGAATTACATACGAAAGATCCAATTTGTAGCTAAGTTTTGAACTGACATTTGTGTGGCTAACTTGCTGCTAACCTAGCCAAGCTAGATTTTAGGCATTTTTGTTGTTATTTAAATTGGAGATTATTGTACAGCATTTTCTTATATTTTTTACATTGTTTTTTTTAAATAATGTTTAATTAAAATAATATTTTTTCCAATAAAAAGGTTTTAATAAAGGTTTATATTATCTATGAATTTTATTCCTATAAGTAAATCAAAGAGCAATGCGTATTGATGATGAGTAGCGTAGCGATTTTTTTAAATTACAAGACTGAAATGTAGTGACATCTTGTAGCTTTTTAAATAACTAAATGAGTTAAGCAGTCTTTGTATTAGTATATAGCACCTATACTAGATGGCTCTTTCACGATTTTTAAAGATCTAATACGAGAATGTAAAAGAATTTATAAATAATATTAACTAGCTCATGTGTAGTTTGAGCAACTATGCTCAAACTATACATGAGCTACTTAATATTATTTTCGTTCGGAAAAATGGGCAAAGCAAAGCGCGGCGTTGAATTCAGCCATGTAACACGCAATGCCTAGAAAACTAGGCGGAAATTGTGGAGTGGAATGTCCTAGCACTTGGTTCTCTCTGCCTACCCTACTACAAATTAAGAATGATGTAAGAATTTAGAGTGATTTTGAAAAAAAATTTGATTTAATAATAAAATTGTAATTAGTAAAGGTAAATTTTTAGTATACACTAATGTGAAGAAGAAACAAACGTGCTGATAAATTTTAATTACTACGTATAGAGTCATACAACTATCAACAGGTATATGATCTTTGAACCCATTGCTTAAAATTTAAATGCTTACACATAAAAGCATACACTATGCAACAACATTTTTAAAATTGCTATATTATCGTTTTATATTTAGGCTAAGTTCAGACAACCGCGCGGCGACGCGCGCTGCCGCAAGAGTCATCTGTTCAGATGGCTTGAAGGCGGAATTCTAGTATATACATTCAGTGAAGTTATCGTGGAGGAGGTTATTTGCTGTGGGTTTTTTACGCAAACTGTGTCGTCTTCGAAAGCCAAAACGATACTGGGTTCATCCTATTTTGAGTCAAAGATTTTCTTTAAGCCTGTTTGTGACTTTATATCCAACACTGTGTCGATATTGATTGCATCCTTTAACTTTTTGTATGATTGGGTTGAAAAGGACTTGCAACCTACAGATGGTACCATAAGATATTGCTTAACACCAAAAGAAAAACTAATAGTAACATTAACGTACAATTTCATGAATTAGTAAAATATCTCGTCATAAAATGTCATCATAAAATGGAGGACGAGATCTGTATAAATAGATATTTCGTCCTCCATTTTCATAGCTTCGTGCGTCTGTCCGCCTCATACCGCGCGGTCATTTACACAGCAACATTGATTTGTAACAATATTAAACCGCGCGCCGAGACAACCGCGCGTCGCCGCGAGTTTACCTGAACTTAGGCTTATTGATATAAGTAGGTATATCACCTAACCAATAGGTATCTACAGTATCTATAACCTACTACTATAAATAATAATATAACAAAAATATAATTATGAATTTATACTTGTCACATAAATTATTATCAAAATATTTTTTGAATTAATAAGTAAGCCTACACCAACCAATTTTATAATAGTCAAGTAACATAAGAATGTCAATACCTTCACTCCTAAAAGGCTTTAACTTGAAGAGAAATTCTGTTATAAAAAAATTACATTAACCGTATAACAAACATAATAATTGTTCAAATTCTATCGAACTAAAGCTTTATAACTTTAACAGGTGAAACCGGCATATTCCTCTTTCGTCCAAGCGACAGTAGGCAATGGGTGAATTTAACTGCAATTTGAACTTTTCACAATAGCGGAAAATGGAATTTTAAATTCGCCATCGCCAGAGCCCGGAGGCACGTGGGAATGAGCAGCCGGTTATTTGAGTTACACATTTGCCCATGCTTTGCTGTACCCTACAAACATTGTCGGAACATTCGTGCACAGTAGAATGTTGAAACTTAGTTATATATCTGAATCTAGTATATAACTCTGTTTCATTTTTTTTTTTCGTAAAGTTTGTTTTGATGTCTTTAGCCGATATAAAATAGTACAATAGAATGCATATATATGACTGTCACAGCGCGGAAACACGAGTGTGCGATTGTGACCGCGACGGTTGTGGTTCGATTCCCACTCGAGGGAATCTAATATAGAATATTTTCATTTCCTCGCGCGTAACGATGTAAAGCGCTGCGTTAAATTTCGTCACTCTGCACGCAGTGTCTCGGAAAATTGAGGGCGGAAGCTAATGGGGAAGGGAGTGTGTAAAGGCTAGGTTCCTGAGTTTCCTCTGCCTGTCCTGCTATATATGTGCGGGATACAGCGTGAACTATAGACTTCTGTATGTTAAAATTACATGTATTCTACGTTCGATATTCCTTTACCTATGATTTTTAATATGCTTTATTAATTCATTCCAAATGAGTTGTATTTGGTGTGTACTAGTTATACCTAGGTAGTAAATAGATTGGACCATAGTACAAAAATAGTTATTAAACTAAGCTATATTTCATAAAAAGTATTAAGTATATATTTTTTTATTATAAATTTAAATAAAACTACTTATATATATATATATATATATATATATATATATATATATATATATA
>DWAN01002000.1:0-16178 GCA_018230445.1 Heliconius hewitsoni
CCTCGAGTGGGGATCGAACCCACAACCAGTCGGTTTTACAGTCACACTTTGTATCACTGCGTCACGACTGGAATTACAAGAATATCTAAATTTGAAGAAGTGGTGCGGGTACAGAATATGGTAGATACATACATTTTATACCTATACATTTTTTTCATATTTAGTGAAGAGAATTTCTTTAATTTTTGTTAAACTCTAACTACAATCATCAATTATCATTTTCCTACTTATATTATCTAATTATATAATAAAAAAATCAATACTAATTATGTAATAAAAAAATCAATATACACTCACCTTCATATTCCTAACAAACTGGAACACAAATATGGCAATGACTAAAGCAACGATAGAAATGCTACAGCCAATCGAAGTAATTAATCTTAATGCCATCTCGTGTGTGGAACTCAGAGGCACTCCATGCACGTCCATTAATATTGCGAAATTAGTTAAATGTGAACAAGCACAGCCTGTGTGGGTTCTGTTCGACCATTCTACCTGACAGCCTTCTGATGACCAGCCACTGAAAATTATCGATTTTTGTTGGTTACTTTTATGTAAAAACACCTATGCATTTTCCCGATAATTTGGCTATATAACAGCTATATAATAGCCAAATTATATGAAACCATTTCATAAGTTTTAAGATATATATTATTTTGTTGTACAAGATATGTTACTATAGTTTTATCTAAGTGGGTTTCATTATATGATATTTTGAATAGAAAAACAAACATTTTAAATAGAAGAGCTTGCGGTCATATAATGTCCAAATGTATTAGAAAATGTCTTTGAAAAATGTTGAAATCTAAATAAAAGTATAAATTACTTACTGTAACGTATAGTCCCAGAACACACAAGCTGGGTTAGTTAAGTTTTCAGTCTTCAAATGTTTCATAGTTAATCGTACCATTTGTGACAGCTGTATGTGCCGCCCGTTGCCTAAACTGGCTGATATTACCTGAAAATAAGATAAATTCTTAATATTAATTATAGTTCAAGAGTTCTGAGTTCAAATATTTCTATGCTCTCCTTTTTTGTTATATATGGCAGTGTCGGCGGAGAAAATCTAGTGTTAAGACACTAGTTTCGCAAATTATTCGCAAATGTATTGCTTTAAAGAAAATAAATTATTTCCATATAAAGTATATAATATATTGGTTTTCTAATTATGAAGTCTATATATGTATATATTCTTTTTTGTATTGTTGTTTATAGTGGTTAGAATAAAAAAAATCTTTAAGCAAAAAGATCAAATAATTTGTAAAAACATATAAGAATTTTAATAGTAGAAGCGCTTGAATTTCCAAGAGGCACAGCTTCAAAACTCGCAAAGTATTTTTTATACATCTCTAAGTATTTATATTTCTCTATTAATTACCTTAGAGTTTAAAACTCTTGTAACATTCTTCTTTTCTCTTTCGGAGTTAAGGCTGGTCGAAGATCCATCAGTAGAATAAGCAGCGAATTCAGGATTTTTACCAAAAGTTGGTGGCAAAATCTGTTCTAAGCCATCAAAGGCGAAGAACACTATCCTCACGAGGTCTACTTGATGATTTTCTGAAAGTAAAGGATTGCTTAGAAAAAACTTATTACTATTAACTAATAGTATTTATTAAAAGAGAGAGGTGATAATAGGTTCCTTATTTTAGATGACTACACTTTATACAATTGTTTTTAACTTTTTATACTTGTTTTTTTTTGATATCGCTATTAAATTATATATTTAAATATAAACCAATATTTTAGATAAGAAATTTAATTTGAAAGGTTTTAGAAGGTGCGAGTTCAAAAACACCGCTACGTTTAAATTATTATACCTTATCTAAACAAGTCTTTAATCATAAATTTACCTAGTAAAGCAGCTTTCGGTATAGTGATAGTATCTTCAGAAGCTTTCCACTGTTCCTGCGCTATTAGAGATGGAAACGTTTCATCTTCAACATTCTTTACTTCTAAAACTCGTACTGATAAACCTAGAACAGATATATAAAAAATATAAATTAAAATCTTGCATATATACTGTAAATTTATAGGTTAAGAAACTAAACAGGACCTAAGAATACAATAGATTTTTTTATTTGTTTTAAACTGAAACAGTCCACTATTTACCAAAAGTTGTCGTTAAGAAATTACTTGAAGCAATACCACCTTTACATGTATTTATCTATTCTAAGTAATCTTTACTAAATTTATACATTTTGGTTCTTCATTATTTTTGGTTTTAGATTCTCCATCTAGATCTTTTTGGTTCTCCATTCTTTTTGGTGTCAGATTTACAATTAGTATATTGAAAATGTATTAAATTCTTCTTATGCAATATTGTTATTATATATTTCCTGACCGTTAAAGTTATTGTTAAATGTATTTTTAACTATAAATAACAATTTATAATAGACATAAAATATGTACTTACATATATTTTTAACGGTTTGTAAAATCGTTTTTTCTGTTGTAATAGCATCGGCTAGTAAAAACGCGTTTTCTTCCAACTGTGTCAATAAAGCACTGGCCACCCTGTTTTGTGCATCTGCACTAAGATCTGACCAGCACGCTCTTTGGCTTTCTTCCAGAAGATTCGAGCCTAAGAAAGGAAATAGAAGATTGGTTAATAGAAAACAAATGTTTTGCGCTTTTTCCCATATAGCAGGGTTAGGCAGAGGATTTAGTTAAAAAGATGTTTTTTATTGTTTTTTCCTAATATTTATATTATTTAAATTCAAGACATTGCGTATCGAGTGTTGGGATTCAACGCTGCGCTTTGTCCAATAAAGCGGGGGAATGTAAATGATATAAATATAACCAATTCTTCAAGTGCGGACTGAGCCCACAAATCATCGACCTTACAGTCAATAGGTACTTATAATAATATTTTATTCAATTCGCGTTCTTAGATTCTGAGATTAAAAACAAACAAACAAAACAAACAATTTTCAACTATACAAGTGACTATACAATATGACTATACAAGTATAAGATCAAGTTAAACTACAATAAATATTATTGAAATTATATAATTGTTACATAGCTTAGCTTTAAACACTCAAATATTAGAAAAAAAAAATATTTCTATTACAAATCTTACCAGTCTTAATAACTCCAAACAGCATATCCGTTACAATCGCTTCTTTTTGACTTGGATCTGTAAACGTTTGTAAATTTTGTGACATTCTTTGAGCCAGTTTCTTCATTATGTTGGTTGTGGTCATCATGTCCCCTCCGTAAAGCGTGTTCGAGGATGTTACCTTGAGAATTAACTGATTATTAATATGGATAAAGTAAATTTATTGTACTTTTAAGTTAAATTATCTTATGAAGGATATATAGATTCTTTCCAAAATTATAAACCACAACTAGAAAGAAATAAAAAGCACGAATTGAAACGACAATCACTATCATAAAAATCACAACAAAATTACCTGAGCTAAATCATTACTAATGCTCAACAAAGATTCCCCTTCACGTACTCTCGCTTCGAGGCTGTTTAACCAAACTGATCTACATTCACTGAGATCTGGAGTAGTTCCGTGCCATTCTGGTATTGTGTCCGCTGCAAAATTAGATTTTATTATGTATTATACATTATATATAAATTTCTAAAATTGTAATAAAAATGTATTTTAAAAAATTGCTTCAGCTATAGAATATAAGGGTTACTATTTTGGTAAAATATTTGCGACATAAAGTTAAAAGTAGAAAGGCAAACAGCTTGAAAATAGTTTAGTATACATTTATGACGAGAGTCCAACAACTATAATTGCTGATATTTTGTTACAAGAGTGAGGTGAGTGCGACGATTCGTTATTTATTATCAAATACTTTTTAGCTTCACGCGTAAATTAAATAAGTAATAAATTAAGGCAAAATAATTTAAACCCTAAAGAAACATGTCTAATTATAAAAATAAACAACTTACAATAAGAGATAATATCTCCACTGGAGATAAGATTGTGGCTGGCCTGAGCATCCGGCATGTTTGCTGTTCCTCGGTAGTCTATTAGGTGTTCTGGAGAATCGCCGTCGCGACCTATAGATAACATTGAACATTTGTTGAAAAATAAATTGTATGCACTTTTTTCATATTCAGTTTAAAACAATGTAGCCATGTTCATAAGAGAGACCTATTATATCTTATAGTTTTTTTTTTACAAAAGGTTTTTCTTAGCTTTACGCTGTATCCCGCACATAGTAATGGGATAAAAGGGGGTCTTGTGACCTAAATGTTAATATACTCTATTTCCATTTCCGACAAATTCTAAGGCATTGCGTGTTGAGTGGAGGGACTCAATGCCGCGCCATTTAAAAAAAAAATATTGAGCATAATTTTAAAGGTTTTTGTTGTTGGTCAAGGAACGTTAAAGTAAAATGCCTTAATTAAAGAAAAATGCCTTTGTTTTTTTTCAGTTACGCGCAAAAAGAATCTAGTGTCAAAGTACACCGTTGTTCATAAGGATGCATTTTAAAGATCTTCTTAGTCATAAGAAAATATCCTTAGCATTACATTAATATTTTGTAATTGTAGATAAAAAAAAATTAAAATACCTTTCAATAACGCTTCAGATCCTAGTCGTCTAATCAATTGCATCTGCCTATCATTAGGCTGGTCTAGACCGAGATCGTGATAGTTTTCTCCAGATTGTAACCCAGAACTTCTCCGCCTTGGCCGTTCTTCTTCGATATAATGATGGTTAGTTAACGTGCATCTGAAATTTTTATATAATTTTAATCATATTTCTTCAGTAAAAAAGTTAATTATCCTATTCGAGGATGTAAGTAAATAACTTGTTTGTTTTAAAAAAAAACATAAATAAACTTGATAACAACTATTGATTATGTGATATTATACAATAAATGGTAACCAATTGAATTTATATATAAAATTTGGTAGGTTTTTAAACCTGAAAATTCGTTTGAAAATTCACAAATAAACATTAATAGTTTTTTTCTTAAGTGAAATAGATATTTTGTAAAAAATAAAGTCTATAAAAAAAATAAGTTACAAAACACTCACTTCCAACGTGCCAAACCCGTTGCTCCTCCAGGGCAAGGTTGGACAGCATATGTACCAGCTAATGTCCAGTTCCAATGAAGTCCCCTCGCATTTATTTGTGGGCAGTACGCTCGTCTACCCATTGTAGGCGTTGACATTGTTGCTTTAAATGATATAATAAGACATTATATCTACGCTATTATAAAATTAGTTATATTTTTTTAAGGAACTACTGAGGCCGTTGCGACGCAGCGGTGCCGCGGCAAACTAGTCTATAGTTTACCTACACGACGTTTGTGGGTTCAACTTCTTTTTGGAGGAATGAATTATTTAAATTTTTTTCCCTCTGGCAAGAAGACAACACAGATAGTGAGCAGAGAACGGAACACTCCGTTCTCTGAGAAGTGTCTTCTTGACGTTAGGTTAGGTTAGGTTCCCTCTGCTTTCCTTGCTATGCAGGATATAGATAATAAAGTCTTAAGAATTTAAAATACATTTTACTTTATTATTTTAGTATAAATTTAATTTGAAGTAGGAGGAACCTACTCTTTCTATTTTTATAACGAGAAACGCAAATTCCAAAAGATAAATATCTACACTTACAGAAAGTCTTTTCAAAATCATCAATAATGTCAGGATTGGGCCGATTCTCTTTAGGTGGCATATGATGGACGGGTGATGTTGGGTCAGAATCTTCATCTCTTGACGCCCAGTGAATAGTTTCGTCTGTAACCGTAGCTATGGAAAGATATGTATTGTATAATTTTATAATCTCAGATTATTCTATTTCTTATATTTTCTTTGAGTGATTTATTATTAAAATACTTACGACTTTCAATTTCTTTTGGTTTATCAATTTTAGGCGTTTCCGGTGCAGCAGCTTTTGGTGTATCTTCTTTGACTTCTGGCATTTTATCGAGAGTACTTTGAGGTGGTTCCTTTTCTGATGATGAATCTGGTTGTTTTGTCGTTGTTTTCTAAAAACAAAATATATATGTAAAAAGACTATATAGAGTGGAGCATCGTCATTAAACAAGCAATATTTTGAATCCGGACGAAAAATGGAAAACTGAGTGTCTTGACTTCATATGGTCTTAGCAAATTTTGCTGTACACAATAAAGTAACACAACGATTTTCACGTTAAGTACATTAATGCAGATTATATATTGGGTTTGCTTCGAATGCACTGAAGCACCTGAATATTCTATCGCATTAACGACCGCAACCACTAGCAAATTGTTAATAATTAGCAATTGCTCGCGGCTCTGCCTCAATACTGCCTGCACGTTGCACATTACTATTCAATCGATATGTCAAATTAATTATGCTACGTTGACTTATATAATTTCTTCAAATATTCTAATGTATGTTTTTATTAAAATAACCTTGGTTAGCTACTAGTTATTGACTTTATCCCCAATTTTTTTAAAAACAATATTCAAAATGTTCTTTTGACAAGCAGTCCACTCTTAGGTATGAAGATCCTAAAAACTTGTAATAATGGGAAATGCATTAAAATAAAATAAAATATTATGTTTTCTTCAAGTGAAATTTTATGTCAGTGGCGCAGGGGCACAAAGTGTGACTGTAAAACCGACTGGTAGTGGGCTCGATCCCCACTCGAGGAGATGAAGTATTTAATTAATTTTATTTTTCCATTTCTTCGCTATGGTGTCCAAGCATAGCGCGGCGTTGAGTTCTGCCACTCAACACGCCATGCCAGAATTCGGCAGAAAGTGGGCAAAGGAGTGTCTTAACACTAGGTTCCCTCTGCCTACCCTGCTGAGCGCGGGATACAGCGTGAACCTGATAATGTTGTGGTTGTTTAATTGATTCTAAGAATAATGGAAATCGATTCATATTTCTTAATAAAATATCAAAAGTATTTGTGATTATAAGTTATTTCTTACCAAGTTTACTCTTTGTTCGTACTTATAATCTAAAACAAGTAAAGTGTTAAAAAACAAAATATTTTACCTTAGTAGCAATATTCCCAAGCTGCACTTCCGGAGGCAAGGTGATATGTGGTCTGAAGGTGGGTGGAGTGATAACAGTTGGTTTCTTCTTCTCTTGAGGAGTCAGCACTGGGCTCTTGGGTATTGGTGGTGCCGTAGACCTCCACACAGTCGGTTGAGATGTTATCAACCAGGGTGGTGATGGCCTAGTTGTTGTACTGGTCGTAGATGCTGCAAGAGAAATGTGATTTTTTATTATTATATATATCCATATTATCTATGGCAGTGGTAATTTAATTATCATGTTAGTGGTTTAGCTTACATCATTTTCCATCCCAAAAGTGTTTATAATATAAAACCTAACATATTATAGCATTTTAAATTAACAATATTGTGAAATGTAGTTGGCTCAGAATAACTGAGTGACTTGACACCTAGCAATAAATTATGAAGTATCTTACCCGGTACACACTGGTAGTGAGCTTCTAAATATTTGAGTGTATTCGGACATGGGTCACCAAACATGTTCGTGCTTGCTAGTATACTGCAGTTTTGGTGCATGCTACATCTGTAAAGAGACGTGAAATAATGAAATAAGTAAAAAGAGTACAATTTTCATATTTTTTATTATCTTAGATATAAAAGTAATGTCACTAAGACTAATAATATTCATTCATTGTTCTATAGATTTACTTATAAGTCCTTAGTTCTACGCCAGGATATTAATACGAGCAATTCACTTGTTTGGTACCTAAAAACGATCCAGCTTGAAATGTCAATTAAAATTGAAACTGACCAAAGTTTCCACAGAATGCAATCCCAATGAATAAATATCAAAAACAGATCAGCAAAACACAAATGGAAAGCTTTTCAGTTTATTTTACAGGTGAATGATTTGGTAATTCAAAAATAAACTTTGTACAGCATAATTACTGGACGCGTCATTTATCAACAATCAATTTAGGCGTCGCTTACACGAGAGGGGCACTTTATTGCCAATCTAGTAGTAATGCTATCGAGTAGGGGAACATTTAATTTTCGGGAGCGACGAAGTATCTGAGTTCCCATCATGACTTGTATGTTATAAGTAGAATTTTTGTATGTTATTTTTTTTTAATATTTTTCTATACACGTTAATATTTACATAGAGTATATTATCTTTTTAAAACTTTATGTTCGTAGTCGTAATAAGATATTAATATGTCTAGATATCATCAATATCGTTTAGTAAAATGTAGTAAATAAAGCTTTCTCATTTAACATATAATAACGTATATATCTTACTTATATTATAAAAATCTTTCGTTTCTAAAGGATTTTACATTTTAAAGATCATACAAATAAAGTTACCGGCGACAACTAGTGTACAATTCAGTGTTTTTAGGCCAACAGGATTAGAATCCGTATCCTTAGAAGGATACAGTAAAAGTTAAACAAAACATACAGTATAATATAAGCTAGTATGTATTTTATAAATGTACATACATACATTTGACATCAACAAATGTCTAACAAATCATCACAATGTTTATACATATGCAAACTAAATGTACCATGTTCTAATAATTGAATGTATTATGTGAAATTAAACATGAATTATGTCGCGCTAACCATTATGAATTTCATTGCAAACGTTATCAAATTTGCGAATTTTGAACAAATGATTATAACGTATTATTAACAATTATAGTACCGAGTGATTATGTTGTATAACATGAGGACGCTACACAACACATTTATAGTTATGTTAAAATTCAAGGAGACCTTTTCTTTAATTTTAACATGGCTGTAACATATCAAATAATAATCATTTTTTTGTCTTCATTGTCATCTTACTGAAGAAAGGCAAACGAAATATCAATAGAAATAGAGTATGAAATAGCAATAGTTTGTAAATTGGGAGATGGTGAGAAATGAATATATTCTTATGATTTGGCACCAGTTCTGTTTTAATTCAAAAAATTGAGAGACCAGTCATGGCGCAGGGGCTAATTTTCCCTCTGCCTACCCTGCTGTGTGAAGCTAATTTATATTTTAAAACATCCATAGTTAGAAGCGGTTGAAGCGAAGGTCGAGCGCTTGGAGGTTGGTGAATTGGAGAGGATTTGTCCTGTAGTGGACGAGGTCACATTAAAACTATAAGTAACACAGAAGTTATTAAGAATTTCGATAATAATACCATAAATAATAATGATCGTTTGCGGTCAGGTTAACGCCGAATCTACACAGTACAATTTCATTACCACAATAATACCAACGTAACAAATTAAACCGCAATATAGACATTTAATACCGATATAGTTACAATTATTTTAGCTACAGTCGCAATCCCCACTTGAATTTTGATTCGGTACATTTCGATTTACGTTGTTTCGAGTCTTGTGTTAATAGGATGTTGTATTTTCGATGCCGGAAGATTTTTGTTTGTGTTATACATATATTTATGATGATTCCATTAGGGTTCGACTCCTGCTCAGGCTTGAGTTTTATATAAAAAAATCATAGACTATGGACTTAGAGGTCATGACATCATAGAATACAATAAAATTCATGACGTTTATGTTGTATATGTACGAGTTATTATTTACTTTTTCCATACTTAACCGAAATAAACTTATACAATATGAAATAAATAAAAAGTAAAGCATTATTAGCAATAGTATTAATTAATTAACTGCAAACAATTGTCTTTTGTGTGTGTAACAAAGCTCATTCCAATAAAAGAACAAAGGACTTATCAGATTTTGATTAGAGACGTGAGATAAATGGGAAATATACTTAATGTATATTGGATTTTCATTGTATAAATTATAATAATAGATGCTTGAGTATAACATAAGCACATATATAAGTAGTTTTTGAAATCTAACCTAATGTTATAAAACTAAAGTGTTTGTCTGGTTGAACGTGTTAATCTCAAAAGCTACTTGTTGAAATTGTTTTTTTTAAAAATAATTTATTCTAAATAGTGTCCATTCAAAATCTTACAGAAAACCAAGAAGAAAATATTGTTCCTTAACAAGATCTCATTATATTTTTTTAAATAGGATGGTATTAGGTGGTTTAAATGTATGTAGTACATCAAAAACTAACAAACCTGCTATGTAAAACCCGTAAGCTCCTCGTGCTCATACAGTTGACGCTCCAGTCGGTATTGCCATGGTCGTTACATATCGTTATAGAGAATCTACCATAGTTCGCCCTTATCAGATGGATCACTGAGCCTTCACTGCAACCAATCTTGAGAGTCTTCCCTTCGCACGCGTACGCTGTTTCGTATCTTGGTTCTGAAATAGAAAATGGTTATATTAGTACGGTAAATATATAATTTTTGATAAATTGTAATTTTTGTAAGAGTAAAATTAATTATATGCATTGATTTTTTAAGGTTATATTATTATTTATTATTGTAAATACGTGAATAAGTTTTTCTATTTTTTACAAGCCAAAAAAAGGTTAATTATGCATATTAAGCTGTGCCTCACTTTTGTCTTTAACATAACAGTAAGGCTAAAGAATTTTTATAATAAGTAAAAAAATAAAACAATTAAGTTTAAAAATAATTTTAGATTCATTCAATAAAATTACTTGGTCGAAGCTCATTCAATTATCGTTTATCTCAGTTCAGTGAGATAAATACTTTTTGCGGTCAGTGGATTCAGCGCAAATAATCTATTACCTAACTACCCTCCAAAAACATGCCGCACCAAGCCATTTATCCATCGCTAAAAAACAAGGCACTAGAAGGTTCCCACCAAAAATAAATCCAATTAAACCTATCCGACGTTGTTCATCGGATCGTTACGTCCAGAAACCATTTACCAATTCAAAAGCAAACACCCAATGAAAGACAAAACGAAAAACTGTCGACTCAACGTTTCATAATCAATTTCTGGACGATTCAGTCCGACGCAAACAAGGGCGTGAAATATTTTCTCAACTAAAGCGCTTTACATCGACGTCAATACTCCCCGATTAGTTTTTAAACGGGAAATTTAAGATGCAATGGATGAGTTGCT
Organism: Heliconius hewitsoni; assembly: GCA_018230445.1. Lineage (NCBI taxonomy): Eukaryota > Metazoa > Arthropoda > Insecta > Lepidoptera > Nymphalidae > Heliconius > Heliconius hewitsoni. Next base: position 10,966 of record DWAN01002000.1, read on the forward strand.
CGGAAGATTTATTGCTAACTTCATAGCGGGTTAGGTGTGCATATTCTGGATAGGATATAATAAATCTGGGCAAATTAATGACGGCACCGACAGATCGTTTAAGCCGTTTTCGCTACGTCATACAACGAAATGAGGGCTCGAACAATACATAATGTACTGCAGTGAATCTTATAATAGGGTTGCCTCTGATGTAAATTAAAAAGTGTCGATAAACCTAGAGCGGGCGCCGCTCGACAATTTCCTTTCGTACGTAGTCGCATTATAAAAACGGTAAAAGTGGCATTATTAATCCAAACTTTATAACTTAATGCGATAAAGCACTGATAAAGCTCAGCTATAAATTACGTTGACTTTTAAACATTAGTGGAACACGGGCGTAATCAAACTTTTCAAGTACAAGTTTCCTTCTTACCATAAATTATATTTAATAAAACAGTGGGGACGCCTTTGTGACTTATTTGAGAGTGACACGTGTTTCACACACTATTGTCTATACGATCCATAGAGGTCAATTACCATGAAGCGACAATTATATTAAACATAACCAACCCTCGCTCAAAATTATGCAGTGTTAGGTTACGACACATAATCCAGTTGAATTGAGATCTGTATTCTTGGATAGAAAGTGAAAAAGAGTACACTAAATTCTCTTTATCTCTATTAAAATAAAAGAGTAAGTAAAGGCACAAAGTGAGAAATTATAAAACAATGTCCCTCCGTCTGTTTTCATCTAACTTGTCTTTATACGTTTACTTCTAAACGTAGCAGATTTCATTACACTTGAACTGTTTATACATTTTAGATTGAATTCTATTTTCTTCATACTAATTAAAATTTAGTTTTATAAAGAGTTTTTTATTTTGCTATGTTGTAAAGGGTATTTAAAACAAATCATTTGTACTGATGTAAGACAATCTGTTATCCGCTTTCTATTCTAGTTCGAGATATTGTATGTCGAGTAGCGGTGCTCAACGCCGTGCATGGTAATGAATATTATTGATATTGGTAATTATAATATCCATGTACAGTATATCACCACTAATATTTATTAGCCTTATCATAAAATATCTACTTTTGATTTAAAATAGTTTTTTGTTAACTTCACGCTATATCACCGCACATAACAGGGTAGGCGGAGAGAACCTGCACACCTTAGGCACCCCGTTCCCATTGAGACACTTCTGCCGAACTCTGGAGGCATTGCATATTGAGCGTAGGAACTCAACAAACTGTATTTAAAATATTTATGTAATTATTAGACGATAAAATGTGTGAAGCCCCATCCGTATACATTTTTGAATACGTTATATCAGAAATTACACCGTATTTCTAAACCTTACTACTACATTGGGAACAATTAAAATAAATGTTCCGTTATAGAAACAAATAATTATGGTCAGACTCAATTATTAAGTATTCAAACAAGTTCGTTTCGGTAATTATTTTTGTTATATATTTTTATTTTTCTTTCAAACTAATTTTTTACTATTTATTTTAATATTAATATTAAATATTATTATAACTTATTTAGAATGGCATGATTATAAATAAATTGAATATTTTATGTGTTCGTACAATTCTTACAATTAGAAGTAGAACGAAAGCGGAGTGATTTATTAAACTTAAAAAAAAATACCTAGTATCGAGATATTCTTTTCAAATTGAGACATTGCACGTTGAGTGGTAGCATAACTCAACGCTGCGCTTTATCTTACCAGAACCAAAAAAATGTGAAAATATACTTTGGACTCTTTTAATATGTATTAAGGAAATAAAGCTATTAGAATACCAACGCTAGTGCACGCGAAACTACAGTTTGTATCGATGAAAAGATAAGATCGATACGGCAGGTTATTTTATAAATCTTTTTGCTACCTCCATTCGTTGGCCCAAACTTATCAAATGGTTACCATCGGTACTTTGTTTTAGCTATTTTTAGTAGCGTTATAAGCTGTATGACTCACTCTGTCGAACGATTTTTCACTTCTATGAGTTGAGAAAATGTTAAATTGTTAATCTAAGTTGACGTATTTGAGATTTTTTTAGCTTCACGCTGTTTCCCAAACAGCTGGGTAGGCAGTGGAAACCTAGTGTTCGTATTCTGGAGGCATTGCGTCTTAAGTACATATACTAGCGGCGGAATTTAACGCCGCGCTTTGCCTCTACACCAGAGCGAATAAATAAAAATATAAAAAAAAAAACATTTTACTTATAGTTAACCTTGAGATATACATACATATTTACTTCAAAATGTACTGTTAGTATAAAAACACTTACCAGACAAAATTTCAAGTCACCCTAAGGGAGGTTTGTAATAAAGATGATTTATAGTCAATGTCCAGTTCTACCTGTTACGACGGGTCGAAAACAATTTACGAGATTCTAAGGGTATAGGGTAATTATTTACATTTTATGGCAAGTGTTTACAAGTTTTGCTATTAAAATTTTATTTTATCGTTGTAAAGAAAAAGTTTAAGTCGAGGCATTGAAGATTGTAGCGGGCTAAGAGGTTGTAATATATCAAAAGTACTCCGGTGTACTCCAGTTGGTACAATTTTTTATATTAAAAATTAGTGTTTACTTTAGAAACTGAGTAGAGATTAGTTTTGTTTTGCAAATTACTTTATTGTTATAGATGGATGGGTAAGTTCAAGTTCCAATTGACGTGATTATTTTTAATTCAAAATGTTATCCGATTTTATTAGGCAAATTGCAGTGTTGGATTCCATCATCAAATACAAAAAAGAACAGGTTCCCAAAAATGTTCAATATTTTAATGTTCTAAATTATACGCGATTAATCGAGCTAAAAAAGCAATCAAAATGTGTTTTTCTATCTAGGATCTAGACACACATGAAGATAAAAAATGTCAAATCGTCATATCTCAATCAAAATAGCTAAACTCCATTTCAAAACAAAAGTTCTTCTTGAAATAAAAATATCTCCAACAAACAAATTCATATTACAAAACGAAACACAAAAATATTCACCAGCACACGGCTATAATCGCCGTGGTATCCAATTCGAGCCACTAATCGTTGTGCCATTCGAAATATTTATTAATCCACCGAGTGTACTTCTGCACACGTAAAATTCTAATTACTTTCGCTTTTAAACAATTCCTTCATACTAACTACCCTCTGGTTATATTACAATTTTTTAATGCAACCCCTAAATCTCTTATTCCATTGGAATAAGGTACAAAATTCTTTGTCTTTAATGTATGTACATAATAAGCCCCTATCATGGAACTCGTTAGCGAATACATGAAAGTGTCATTTGATATCCAGCAGCCGAATAGCATAGACGTGTCTATTCTATTGTTATACGAAAATAAATGTTATATCACCGGTGTATGGTCCACATTGAAGTTTCAACGAATGTGGAAATTTAATTTGGAACGTTAACCACTATGGGATTAGGGAAAGCTAAAATATTTTATACATTTCAACGCTATGGCGTGTGCGTAATAGATTTGTGAATTGCAATTTTTGTTTCTCTCTGTCGGTTCCATATGAGACCTCGTTACGATGATGACGTTTTATGGCAGATGCGCCTAGTTTATAATATATGTCAAGCAGTTGAACCTTCGTTCGAAATTACTGCAATCTTCTAATTACGATTGCGAATGAAAATGTTGATGCCATATTATTATGATATATTTTTTAATAGTAATGTGTTTTTATTTTACTGGTTTTGAGATGTCAAAACAAGAGAGTCCAAGAAAATTATCGTATAGATGGGCTTTTAAGTAGGTTTTTTTTATTTCTCTACAGATTATTTTTCTGGGTAAAAATAAATTAATGACATTTAACTTCAATCTTTTGCCATAAATTAATTTTGATAATTAATAAAGAATAAAACGAATTATAATAACTTGTAAGTATATAAATCGACATGACATCAAGGGAAGTAAATTTCAATTATTTTAAAGCCTACAGCAGGAGGATACCATCGATCCATGTCACAGACATAAATTATAATGCCACTAAACCTATCTCCGTAAAGTGGCAAATTGAAAAAGAGTTTTTATAGTATATTTATGGGTTCCCGCAGGATCCATGTCACTTGATGTCAAGAAAAGATTTTTCCAAGCAATTTTTTCAGGTGACGTTGGAATTGAACGCTTTATGCTCCTTTTGGACCTTTCCGACAAGGGTTGTTGTGTTACGGGATACTACTTGTTTGATAAAACATTTTGATAAGAATTTGAATAAGCTTCACATGTGAAGGAAATATTATGATCCTGATATACTAACAGATGTTTCCTAAATATATAGGTGACAGTGTTGTATTACTGCGTATGTCTACTAACGCTAAGTAGAGATATATTCTTTAACCAGATTTTTAATGGCGTCACGCTGTATCCCGCACGTAGCTGGGTAGGCAGAGGGAACCGTAGTGTTAAGACAATTCTATTCGAATTCTAGAGCTATAGCGTGTTGAGTCACGGAACTCAACGCCGCGCCTTGCCTCGTTCCGTTTGCATAGGAATCAAACATACAACTGCCGCGCTTACAGTCGCACACTCATGCAACTACGACACGGCGGCCTCGTTGTTTGCAAAAGGAAGAAGCATATGAACAGGGTGCCTTGTTACAAATTTTTCTCTACTTATCCCGCAAAAGGGCGAAATATATGAATATGAAATTAGATTTCCGTATTAGATAAATCGCAGCGTTCAGTCCAGCCATGGCTGGCTGGACTGAACGCTCAACACGTAAAGTCTCGATTCGATTCGTATTCGGGAGAAAATCGTAGAACGGAGTGTCCTTACTAAAGGTTATTTGTGTCCTCTTTGCGCTACGCGGGATAAAACGTAGAGTTAAATATAAAATGTAACACATTTTATATTTTTTTGACACGTAACATATAACAGAAATAAAAGTGACAATTTTGGACAGCAAATATACCCCTAGATTTAATTATTAAGGATTTGCATATTTTCCTCTGAAAACTGAAAGCGGTGTGTTCCGGTTGCGAGTTTGCATTTTATATTATGTTGTTTATTTTGAAAATGTACAAAACAGTAAACATAATATTAAAAGACTTAGTAAATAACTAAATTACAAAATGTAGCATGTAGCATGTTTAAATTTAGTATATATTTTATTATTATTTTTTTAATAAAAAAATATATAATAAAACATATATTAAACGAGGCCAGTCGTGGCGCAGTGGCACAAAGTGTGACTGTAAAACCGACTGGTTGT
>DWAN01002001.1:0-16177 GCA_018230445.1 Heliconius hewitsoni
GTGTGTCATGTACCATCACTTCAGTTTTCTTCACACTGATCTTGAGGCCAAATCTACGACATGACTCAGCAAGACCCGTGATTAGTCGTTGAAGACCCATTTGAGAATCCGCAACAAAACACAGGTCATCTGCATACACTAGCTCGGTGATAGTTGCATAAGACACTTTGGTGCGAGCTTTTAGCCTAGTCAGATTAAAGATACCGCCGCCATCAGTTCGATAACGAATACGAATTCCGTCACATAAAGATTGCAAGGCCTCCCGAATTACGACTGCAAAGTACATTGCGAACAGCGTTGGTGCAAGCACGCAACCCTGTTTGACACCACATCTTACCGAGAAAAACTCAGAGTCTTCACTTTGCATTCTGACACAGCATCGCATGCCGTCATGTAGGAGACGGATCATTCTCACAACCTTATCAGTGCACCCAAGTTTCGCCAGTACCACCCATAAAGCTTCACGGGGCACGCTATCAAAGGCCTTTTCTAAGTCGACAAAGCATACATACAGAGGTTGACCCTGTTCGCGACTCTTTTCTTGTAGTTGTCGCACTGCAAAAATAGCCTCACACGTGCCTCGATTCGGTCGGAAGCCATATTGGGTATCGGGCAATATATGTTCAGATAGGGGCAGCAAGCGGTTAAGTAAAATTCGCCCAAAGACTTTTCCGGATGAAGTAAGCAAAGAGATTCCTCTATAAGAATTACAATCCGCTCTGCTGCCTTTGTTCAATATATAATAACTTTTTTACTTCACACATATCAGTCTAGGTAGAGAGTTCGTCCGTTCCCATGAATATACTTCAGTTTTTTATTTTGCGACGTATGCTGGACACAATGCGTGTGGAGTGGCGGAACTTAAAGCCGCGTTTTATCGTCGAGGCGCCAGAGCGAAGAAATCAAAAATATTAAATATTTTATTACCTCAAGTGGAAATTGAACCCTTAACCTGCTTGCAGGCACACGCTTGGGCCACGCCTGTCCTCGATACATTATTACGAATCTACGCATAGGAGAACAGAATATTTTCGTGTCATCTAACATGTGGTCACTGTAGTTTAAAGGATTCCTCAAAGACCCCATACTGAGAAAAGGATCTGATGTTGCTGGACGTTTTTACAAGGATTATTAATTAACAGCTTCAATATGAATGACTCGGTGAAACTTGTAAGTATTGGTAGACACCGGGGAGTCTGTTAGCAATTTAAACTATTTACTGGAATTGTTATTTCCGTAAGTACTCTTGTACCAATATGGAACCTTTGTATTAGTCTATATTTATATTATTGTTCTTTTTGACAACTCAGATTTAATGACGATTAAATGAATAATTGTTGCTAAATAAATTAAGATAGATTTTGTTTTTTGTTTTTTTCATTCATTATGAACTTACTGAGATGTTAAGTAGCAAGTGAGGTTCGAGCTCGCAACCTCTGATGCTTAATCCACTGGGCTATGACGGCCTTATTATATTTTTTTACATTCACTCTATTCACACATTAGAGTACGCAGAGGGAACCAAGTGTTAAGACACTTCTTTCCCCATATCCTGCCGAATTCGACGAAATTCAACGCCGCAACAAAATATTCTAATTTTATTTGCAAATATTATACAAGCAATTTAATATGTGATATTGATCAGAAATAGCACTGGTATTTATCATTATTTATCAATGTGTACGGCACTTGGCCTAAATCGATACTAACATTACCACCAACATATATGTGTAGGTACATACAGAGAATAATAATTGTTATTACAGATCGTTAACGCTCGATTAAGTTTAATGTCTGAATTCCTGTCTAGTAACTAAACTAATTTATTTAAAAGTTATTTGAATATTTCATCATGCTTCTCCCTGTATCACGCACACAGCAGAATAGACCGAGGAAGCCTGGTGTTAAGGCACTCCGTTCTCCATTTTCCGCCGAATTCTGGAGGGTCCGATTGGCGGCACTCAATGCTGCACTTTGCCTGGACACCAGAGCAAAGAAATAAAATCAGCTTCACACTGTATCCTGCTCACAACAGGGTAGGCAGAGGGAATTTAGTGTTAACACACTCCGTTCTACACTTTCCGCCGAATTCTGGAGGCATTGTGTGGTAAGTGGCGGAACTCTACGCCGCACTTGGCCCCACGGAAAGTAGGGAACGGAGTGTCTTAACACTAGGTTACATTTGCCTGCTGCTGTGAAGCTGATTTTTTTTGATCAGAATGACAACTTTTAGAAATAATTCTTAGTCGATAAATCCAAACGCCACCTTTTTATTATAGGTAAATATGTATAAATATATGATTATTTTCTGTTCTGTTCTTTTTATTATGACGTTCCGAGCATGTCAGTCGAGCACAAAATCACTTCGCCAATGTCACGTTGAATGGAGAACACATGAGAGAGGTTGTACGGTAGAAAAAAGATAATATGCATGTTTAAAAGAGATCCAGGTAAAATTCGAATAGGATTCGACTGCCATTATCAAAATAGCAAATTAATCAACTATATGATATTCCAAAATTTTAATAAAATCTATTATTTATATGGTTTAGCTATAATCGGAAATGTCGTAAGAAACGAATGGAATGCGCGTATCGAATCGGTCACGGTATCGACAATCGAACTATGAAAAAAAAGCAAAGATATCGAAACGGAAACGATCGCCGAGCGATGAGAATGACTCCAGAAATTGAATAACTCGACACCACAAATGACAAATGTTCCAATTGAAAGAAGTCACTGAAAAACCTTTGACGATTCACTGCACTGCTTACTTCGTATTCGATTCTGTGAAGAATTAGCTTTAACTGAAATAGTGATGTGCGTTGTTAAAATAAATTTTGTGATTTTTATTTATTTTTTATTTTGTATTCGATTGTTTAGTTGTAGTTTTTGTTATTTTTTGTCTTAGATATTTTTTTATCATCATTCGAATGTTATGATTTTTAGTAACATATCTGTTAGGTATGGAAAATAATAGTGAAATTATATACATGTGAATTATATATTATTACGTTGATTAATAAAATAAATACCAAACATATCAAAGTTTGTTATTATGTATATAGGAAAAGTTCAAATTAAATAACATTTAAATTATATCGATATCGACTAATCCTGTCAATCAAGTGAGCCAGAGAGGAATGACATTTAAAAACGGTAGCAGGTTGCCCAGCAGGGGGCGGTGCTTGGCCGGCCATCTTTATTTTATTATTTTTTAAGCCCTTGTTTATCCAGCGTCGCGGCTGACTGGTCGGGGCAATCAATAAAATGTAAAATGCTATGGCGTAAAACCGCGTCGGAATTAAATACGGCGTTTCGTTTATTGTAGGTTGGCCTAACGTTTTGGTTCGTGGCATTTGCGCTGTAATTATTTGTGAAAAAAATTAATAATCAATTATCAACCCTATCGGTAACATATAGCAAAAATGATGTTTCCCAAAATAAATATTGTGTATGAAATTTGAATATAATCTCATCTAAAATAAGCAGCCGAATCAGCTCAAGTCAATTTAGAGGGGGCTTAAAAAGCCCAATAAGAAAATTATAACAAACACGGTCCGCCAGTGGCAATTTCACACTTTATTAATGCAAGTATTAGGACTAATTCCATCGGTTGACACGTGCCGAATTTGCTTTTCCCATAAAACCAGAACCCTCCAAACAAAAATGTCCACTGCCAATCAACTTACAGACTTAACTCTACAGAAATATAGGTCAAAATACTTTGAAAATTAATAACAAAGCAAAAAAATCCACAGCAAATACATTTTGTGCTATATAAATAGTGAGCATAAAGTTTAAATTTCAGATATTCGTATATAATAAAATGTCATTTTTCCCTCCAATTTTGACAGATACACAGAGAAACGATTCATAGATAAAATTGCACACTCAGGTTCCACAGAGCATAGATCACAGAGTAATGCGGTCACGCTCTATGGTATTAAGTGTCAGTTATCGTCTCCACGGGGCTTAGGCTCTGTATAATACATTTTTATGTCTGTACGCACCCCTTGTTGTAATAACAACGTGAAGTGAGGTTTACTCGGATTGAATACGGCATTATAATGAAATGATTCATATTTAAGTGAGTCCTCCCCCTCGTCTGTGATTTGATGGTGTCGGGGCTTGAAGGCAATGTTTCTTATTAAAATTGTGTTATGACTTAAACTTTTATTGGGATACTTGTGCAATATAAAAAATATTTGATGTATATAACAAAATTGGGGTGATGGTGCAAAAAAATTTCATTTATTGAAACCACAGATTCCAAATAACTGTATTCTATCCAATCCAAAATTACCGTATTTTTAGTAAAGTGAGATACGATCTTAAAATATTGCATATAACACTAGCAAACATTATTTAATAAGCCAAATATAAAATGCAAAAAACAAATAAATTTATTTTAAGTTAAATTAATGAAAGAAGAAAAGTTTGGCATATGTAACAAATATGTATTGAGGCCAGTCGTAGCGCAGGAGCACAAGCGTGTGACTGTAAACGCGACAGGGTGTAGGTTCGATTCCCACTAGAAGAAATAAAATATTACAACGTGAAGCTGAAAAAAAAATCTAATAGGTAGCTGCATCATATATGTAAATAACAAATTGCACAATGCTCGGAACACATTTAAATATTACTCATCCGTTTTGTTCCCAGAGTCATATCTAATCCGGGATGAACTGATGGCGATGATAACGCGATAAAAGCTAGTAATAGAGGATATATCTCCTTAATGTGTATGTAATGGAAGGACACGTGACCGACGCGTGGCCGTGCGACGTCAGATTGTTTGCCGGGGACTTACCGGGATTACCACTTTAGCTTGGCTATACCGCTACCGTGTTGTTATTCCGTTTTAATTACTGATTGATCCGCGATAAGAGTCTCGTAAATTTGACTAAGCTATTAGATATGTTTTGTTTTGAGATGTATGTAATGTCGGTTATTCCTATTTTATGAAAGATTTTTCTATAATGATCATGTTAATGTTTAATGTTTTTAAATATTATTATTATTACGTTGTGCTAACACAGTTTATGGCTAACACAGTTAGATTTTTATGGTATACTTAGTTATTGTGAATGAAAATTACATTTAGTTAGGTAAGATATCTAATTACTCACATTTAATTAGGGAAGTCCCATTTTTTTTAAAAGGAATAATACATCTTTCAATAATAATGATTTTACATATTATTTTACATTAAATCTATTTATATGCACAGCATTAACAATTTACGCACTAGGCTCGAATTAGATAGAAAACAGTTACTTTAAAATACAAGCACTTTTCTAGTTTTATGCTAATGTGTTTTTCATTGCCTTTTTTGTATATTATGTCTATACTTTAATGGCATTTGAAGGAATCAATATTTTTTAAGAATTTTTCTTTTGTAAAAACATAAATGATAGTATGAAACTGTAACTTATAGCCGTTTCCTCCATTTTGAAGGTTTCAAATTGATCAGTATTTTACAAAGAAATAAAAGGGAAAGGTGTGCAATAGGATCAAACATAGAGACGGATTGGACACAATTTTGATAGGCAATGACTAAACGAAATTGCCTGGACGTTACTAACAAAAAAGTGCCAAGAATTATTCTTATTTTCCCCAAACTTGACGGTTGTGGGTTCGATTCTCACTCAGGGGATAAATAATTACAACTTAATATTTTTAGTTCTTAGCTCTTGTAACAAGACAAGACGCGGTGTTGAGTTTCACCAATCAAACCCCAATGCCTCGAAAATTCGGCGGAAATTGGAAACCATAGTGTCTTAGCACTATGTTCCTCAGGTGAAGGTGAAAAAAAAAACAATGTATTTCTCTTACATTATCGCATGACAAGAGGATTAGATATTTCTTTCTTTTCATTCGTGTTAGTCTCTGACAAGTGAATTTAAATACAATATATTTTGTTTAGATCACCATCACGCTGTATAAAATTTTAATTAAAATGTTATTTACTCTATTTGTTAGACGCATCACCATTACAAAATTTCCATTTATATTTAGAAACAAATCTTTTTGATTTTTTTGATTTTCAAATAAAAAATGTACACTACTGATAAAAGTCATTTAAATAACAACTACAAACTGCACGCCAAATCAAGATCGAATGAAAATTTATAATACGAAATAAAATAAAAATGAATATAGAAATTTTTGTTTTTAGATTTCGATAATTCTTAAGACAAATAGATCTTTGATTTTCGCGATAATTGTAATAAAACGTGTGCATTTTATATGAAACAATTCAGATAAATATATTTTCTGAGCTTTACGCTGTATTCCGCGTATTGCAGTGTAGGCAGAAGGAACCTATTGTTAACGTTAAGAAGCAAAGTGTGGCGTTAAGTTTAGTATTTGACGGACAGTTTTCGAAGTGTTGTGTCTTAGCACTATGCTTCCTGTATATACCCTGCTACAGTCGGGATACAGGGTGAAGTCGAAAATAATTTAAAAAAATCTTTCTCTCATAAAATACATAGAAAGTTTTGTATGGAACCATCCAATATCTAACCAAACTAGTAGCAAACCCAAACAGTAAACATTCGGCGTGAGCGCGGCTCAGCAGAACCTGGGCGTTCAATTTTGTTTTATGTGTTGTATGCGAACTGAATATCCACCTATCGTACATGTCCAGGGATGCAAAACGAAGCCCTATTTCTTTGTTGTTTTACCTAAATGTATATATGTGTGCTGAAATAGTGTCTTTTGTTAGATTGTACCTTATTTTTTTGTTTGTAATGTATGTATACAGGGTGGATACATGAAGAATCCGGCGGAAAGTGGATAACAGAGTGTCTTTATACTCTGTTACCCACTAGTCTCTGCCTACACTGCTGTGTGCGGGATGATATTATGTAAACTAAGTTTAATGTTAGTAGAGGCTATCGTGGCGTGGCGTGGCGTAAATGCGGCGGTTGTGGCTTTAATTACTAATCGAAGGATTTAATTATTTTCATTTTCTCTTCCTGGTAAGAAGACAAATTGCAGCGTTGAGTTCTTTCATTTAAGACGAACGGAACGAGCCAAACGAAATGTCTTAACACTACGCTCACTCTACCTACCCTGCTGCATGCGGAATACAGCGTGAACCAAAAAAAAAAAAAAATATTATTTTTAGGCGGGAAAAGTATTTATCAAAAAATATATCACAGATAATTTCATATAAAACATATAATATCCTACAAATAAACATTAATTCATCTTACATAATTGAACGTATTTCCTAAGCTACGTACATTCACGACATCATTTTACAAAATAATAGGTGTACTTAACCGTACATCATAATAAAAATAAAGAGGACGTGCGATACAATATCGGGGGAGCCCCGGGGCGATGAAAAATAAATAAAAATTGTGCACCGGGACCGCCCGCGCCAGGGGAAAATATAGCAATGCTATTCTTTAATAGTACATGTTTTCGAATTTTATTCCATGTTTTGAACTTATCTTATTCCATAATGTGGTTTTGTTGTGTAATTGTTTGTGTAGGTTTCAGATTTTTGTTTATAATTTTGTTGGATTGACAAGCTTCACGCTGTATCCCTTATAAAGCAGGGTAGGCACGTTGTCTACAGAAGTCAGTCAGAAGAAGTACAGTCTATATAAAATACAAACAAAACAACATTTTAGCAAGAACTCTACCAAATCTAATAATGACAGCGATCGAACGAGGAGCGGATAGGTATAGGGGTGGCAATATTTCATCATTTTCGCGCTTTTTACCCAATAAATTATTTTTTCCCTACTCTATGCGCTCAACCTTGTCTAAAGTAAAAAACGATCTGAATGCAAATTACGAGAGTATTCAAAAACAACGTTGTTAATGGTAAAATCAAAATCAATATAATCAGTCGTGGCACGGGGATTCGAGCGTGTGACTGTAAACGCGATATGTTGTGGGTTCGATATCCACTCAGAGCAATTAAATATTTAATATTTATAATTATAGTATAAAGAAGGCCAGGTCATCTTCGCCTTTTCTATTCTATACGGAATAAAGCGTGTAAATGAAAAAAAAATCTTGGTTCTGATTAACTTACCTATAAAGAACACAACTGAAATTTTAGAATCGATAACATAAATATTTTTAGTAACTATTATTGACTACAGGCTACTTTAAAAAATTGTAATTTAGATTGAAAAATATATTTTCAAAACGTTCTGTAAACAATTTAAATCTAAGATTGAATAAGTATCTCCTATCTCCAAATATTAACCCTTGACTTGATAGGGACGTCAAGAGGACCCTTCACAAAAAGGGAACCGAAGGGTAACTGTTTTGGCAGATGTGACAATTACAACAAAAGTCGGTGTCGATTGCGGTTGAATGTGTAGAGATAATATTAAATTATTTAAAATTCTTTTGGTCTAGTAATGCTTGAAACGGTATGTTTTTTATCACTTAATATTTTTTTGTGAATTAATTTTTTTATCGATTGCTTATTTTTATTTCATGATTATTATTTATGTTACTTTCATATGGCTATGTAATGGAATTTACATCAAAAGATGTAAATTCCATTATATCCTTATAATGGATATTAAAACCTAGGCCAAATATCATTAGATTTCTATTCATACTTTTTATATTCTCTATATAGACGATGTCTTAGAAATTGGTAAATTGTTACGTACATACTTAATTAAAATGTTTGCAATTTCAGCAAAGAATTTTATTTATTATATTTTTTCAGTTTCATGCTGTATTCCTCAAACAGCTGGGTCGACAGAGGAACTCTTTTCCGAATTCAGGAAGTGTGTTCAGTGGCGGTAAACTATTTTTTTTACTTTCAAGTTATTTTATATAATGTCAGACATTACAAAATATCATAATTACATTTAACTATTTAAGTCACAACAACAAACGGGACAAACGCACCCGAAAATAGATAAGAGATAAGTTTAATTGAAACATGTGTCACGATGACAATTGAACATTGTTGTCGACTAAGCGTTAGCAGGGATTATCTACAATAAAAAAAAACTGTTGACTTGGCACCTGTCACTTGTCACTAATAGATAAAAAAAAAGAAATTTTGGCACTTTTTTTTAGTTTCACGCTGTATGCCGTTGCCCACTTGCCTACAAATTCTCAAGGCATTGCATTGAATTGCGTGCTTTGTTCTGGTAACAGATCGAGGAAATAAAAATACCTTTTTTTCCCCGACTGAGAATCGAACACACATCTGTCGCGTTTCACATATTTGAGCCACTACGCAACGACATCCTTTATAGTATATTTTATGCCCCATAGCACACTTTAAAGTAATTAAATTTGAAAAACAATATATTTTTCTAGTTCCACGATTTTTTCATACTCCGTGGTTCGACTATGTTTAAAAAAAATGTTTTAATCTTTTCAAAATTAACACAAAATTTTATTACTTTTTTATAATATGAAAAAGCAATTTCCATTTTTATCAATATTTACCATTAAGTCCATTAATAGGTAGTTGTGGGTTGAATGTAAACGACGGAGCGAATCAGCGATCAAACGATAAGCCCTAACGGATGATTCGTGAAATTATATAGCGACTTCATTTCCGACTTTACATTTTTTTTAAAAAAAACAACTACATATATGCATTATTATTATTTTACTAATTGTATTTTTTTGGACAAATAGATACAAAAATGAGATTTTAAGAAGTGAAGAAGATTAAAATTTTTCAGGTTATTCGATCAATCAATCTGTTAGCCTCTTATTTTTTAAGTTTCTTAAATTATAGGCGTTATGTTGAAGATGATTCAGAGAATCACAATAGAATAATTTATAACGTTTTATTTGTTCTCTGTCGCTTAATCAAGCCCTATAGTGTATTTCATATATGGCGTAAGATCCCATGGCATGTTTCTGCAGATAGCTGTTTGCTTTAATTAAACTTATTTTACATATGATAGTAGAATAGATTACACCAGGATTTTCATGGTGGTTTTAATCATATTATGTACACAGAGAAAAAAAATCGACTAAATTATTTAGTTAAATAAATATTTACAAATATCGGTCTACTGAGGTATTATTCTCTACCTAATAGGACTTGATAGATAGACCTACAATCCTGAAAATGATATGGAGCCTTTGGCGGTGAATCCGACTCGTACTTAACTGTATCTTTTTAATTAACTTAACTATGATATTATTTAATATTAACTAAATACTACGCAATTATCTAAATAAAAAAAATATCTGGATAAAATTTCGAACAAAAAAGTACTTATAATGAACAGACAGAAATCTTCAATTATCTATAGATACAATCTCTAAATCATCACGTTGGTCCCGAGCCTCGCGAGACAATACTCCCCTGTGAGACATAAGCGTTAACTAGCGCATCTGCTCAAGTAGCCAAGTAACCACCCACTATGGGCTGGTGTGGTTAAAATTTACGAGATATTTCGTATTTATCATTGGTTTTTAATGCTTATATTATTGCATAATTATTTATTCGCTTATGAAAAAATCAAATTAAAATAAAATAGGTTCCCTCTGAATTTAATGTTAAGACACTCCGTTCCCCACTTCCCGCTAAGTTCTGGAGGCATTGCGTGTTGAGTGGCGGAACTTAACGCCGCGTAAAGTAAATATTAAAAGTACAATTTCAACATGTAGTTGGAAAACTTTAAACGAGACCAATTAACTAATTAGTTCTATTACTGCCACATACTTTAAATATTTTCACTGATTGTGGGTATGTTTTTTGGGTATGTTCTTAGCTATGTTTTCATGTATCTATCGTTAAGATTGGATGAAAACAACAAAGTTAATTCACTTAAACATTGAATTATATATTTTTCGTTTTATATTTTAATATCTAATAATTGTAGAGAACAGATTTATTTTCAACTGATTTATTTTGATTGACGCCTCTCCACGTGTTCGCCTGCTTGGACTACACAACAATTTATTTTCTCATCTGAATTACTATGGTGAATTAATAATATTACCATTTTAAGGACAATATCCATACATTGACAGCTAAAGTTTCTGCCAATTCAATAAAACACTTATTTTGTAGCTATATTTTCGGATGCGGTTCTTTATATTAACATAACTTTTATATTTGTGAACTCATTTTTTTGTAATACAAACACAAAATATCAGGGAAAACTTGCTAGATTTTAATTTAAATTAATTAATTAATTTAATTTGGTGAAAATTTTAATCGGGTTGGCCCGTTCAGAGATCAGCGTGATTAAATGCACAGACAAACAGACAACAATTTCAAAAATACATTCCATCCATCCATTCGATTACACCAATAAAGGTTTCCAATAATATTTTTTCTAATATAAAAAATATTATTGGACACCTCACACACCGATCTGTTACGATTTTATTATAAGTATGTTGTTATTATTTTATTTATTTATTTATTTAGTTATTATAGATATAGATTATTTCAGACATTAATAATCAGCTCCACACTATATCCCGCATACAGCAGGATAGGCAGAGGGAAACTAGTGTTGAGATACTGCGTCTGCCTTTTTCCACAGAATTTTTAAGGCATTGTGTGTTGAGTTACGAAACTCAACGCCGTGCTTTCTTGGTGCCTTGGCACCAGAGCGAAGAAATTAAAATATTAAAAATTCATAATTCATTCCCTCCAATGGGGATTGAACCCAATACCTTCCGCGCTTACAGTCACACACATGTGCCCCTGCGCCACGGCTTGCCTCATACCACATTACATTAGCATTTAAATAACTATCAAACAAGACTATATTATATACTTAACTAATAGACACAAAAGTTACGTTTGACATAAGTGGCGGTGTTTAAAACAACACAAATAATTACAAGTTGCCGCGACGAGAGCATCATTCTGTCTATTTACCGTAACAAGTCGACGTTGGGCGCTTATTCTGGAAATACCTATATAAAATAAAGATATTTTGATATTTTTTAAAAAAATAATAATAATAATAATAACCACCGACCGACCACGCCGATGTTGCGGCCAAGGCACTACTCCGCTTTGTGGGGGCTCATCTAGTGGGAGGCGAGTCTCCGTCCGCCAACCATTCAATTTGAGACTATTGTAAAGGCGCACGTCCGTTAGTCTCACTCAATAGCCCAGTAGTCAGTCCACCCAAATTCTATTCCATAGTCTTAGTTTCAATTTCCACATTTTCCATAGTTCCTACGCATTAACCGGCGACCATTTCTGGGCAATTACCTGTGGTTACCCAGAGATGGATCCCGGCTGATGCGTCACAGTAAAAGCTTATTATATTCTCTAAGGGGCCATGGTGGGTCATGGTGTAGGGGAGCAAGCGTATGTAAAGGCGACAGGTTGGGGGTTCGCTTCTCATTCGAGGACATAAAATATTTAATATTTTTCATTTCCTCGATCCAGTTACAAGAGCACTGGCCCTCAACATGGAATGTTTCCAGAAGTTTTTTTGTCCGGCGGACAGTGGGGAACTGAAGTATCTGAATGGGAACGGAGTGCCTTAATATTAGGTTGTCTGGTTTCGTCTACCTACCATGTTTTGTGCGGAATCGCAAAGAGAGCAGTTGATGTGTTTCCTTAGTTATCTTTTATAAAATATGTAATGTAAATTTAACGGTATTATGTTCCATTGAGTTCCACTCAACACGCAATGTCTCGGAAATTTGGCGGAAAGTAAGGAACGAAGTTTCTTATAATCTAGTAAGTTTCCCTCTGCCTATCCTGCTAAGTGCGGGATGCAGCGGGAAACAAAAACTATATACCGTAAGGTAATATAATAATGTTTTTAATTATAATATTTTCAATATAGCGCTACTAGGAAGTGTAAAAACGGATTGTGAAGGAGACAGTTGTAGACAGTATTAGTATTATATAAGGATGGCCTTATTTTCAGCGATCCACTTTCAAATGTCCGTATTATATACATGAAAAGTAGAAAAGGAGTGATTTCCATATCTTTTATTGTTTTTAATTATGTAATATACGAAACCATAATCTATTATTATAATATCATACATAAGTAGCCTAACTCAGAACGAAAAAAAAAGACAGTCTAATAAAAAATATTTTTAACAAATACAACAAAAACACAGTGCTTATATAAAGCAATTGAACTAACAAAAATAGACTAGTGTAAAAACAGAAGAGAAACTTGAAAATAACGAGACTTGAAAAATGAGACGTCGAAAATAATTAGGTATTTGAGAGCGTCCAGAATACTTCCCAACGAAGCCTCATCTCCCACCCCCATCCCCTACTGAGGGGAAGTGGGGGAAGCTATTAAGCCAAGCCAAAACTAATTTAAATTAAATCCTAGTGAATTACCCGAGGAGGAAATTGTCGAGCGTACCCTCGATGCTCTCAGAGATGTATGGACGATGCGAAAAGTGTTACAGTAATATATTTAGTTTTTGAAGTATTTTAGTTTTATATTTCTTAATAACGATGTGTTTATATCCAATTATAACTAAATAATGAATCGAATAAAAATATATATATATATTTCCTATAGATATTTCTTATTTAAGATAATGAAAGTACTTATACAAGTGTTATTGGAATCGCATTAATTATCACTATTTAACCGACTTCTGTAAAAGGAGGAGGTTCTCAATTCAAATGTATTTTTTTAAGTTTGTTACCTCCGATCTGGAGGATTCTTGTTTAAGCTTGTGCTTCCCATGTAGTACCATTTTGTTTTAATTCTCAATTCAATGTCATCCATGACAAAATTACATATCTAAGTCTTAAGTTCGGATTAATTATGTAAGCGATAAATAGATGACTAACTAAATTTCAAGTTCTTAGTTAATTGTTTGATGTTTGTTTTTTTTTTGTTAAGAGTTATTTGGAATATTATCAAAAAAATATAATTTAAGTATATTAGAAATGATCATAAAAAATTATTAATAGTAATAAATGATGCAAGTAACTATCGTATTATTCCAAGTTTGTCACTATAGAAATCTAAGGAAACTGTGAAAACAATAGTTACAAGTAAGGCTTTGTGGGGCAGTGACACAAGCGTGTGACTGTAGACGCCACGGTTATAGGTTCGATTTCCTCACGGAGGAATGATTTTTATAAATATTTTCATTTAAAATTTAAACTTATGAATTATATCCTCATAAATTATACTTAATAGCTTCATTTCTTCGCTCTGGTGTTGAGGCAAAGCGCGCCGTTGAATATTGCGTGTTAAGTGGTGGCACTTAACACGCAATATTCCAAAAGTTGGGTAATGCGTAGAAAACTAATCTTCTCCGTGAGTGGAAATCGAACCCACAACAATCACGCTTACATTCAGACGCTGAGCTGAAGAATAACATCATAATATCTGATATGTGATAGTTAAGAAAAATACAATTCACTTAACATTTACCAGCATAACTGTACAGCCTATATTGCTTGCGGGCGGCGTGGCCCGAGCTCGGGGCGCGTTATATGTACCATTTGAATATTATCTAAGTCTTCACCCCGGCCTCCCCGGGTTTAGACGAGCGAGCCTCAAGCTTAATTAATGCAAATTTCAGTGCTAACAAGATTATGAATCCGACCGCTTTTTGAGCGTACACTTAAGCAGCGTGTTACTTAAATGGCGGTATCTACATATTAAGGGTGAAAAAGTGGTATAATTTTGAACGTTGTCGTCTTTTCATACGATTTAGAGCCTATTATGAAAAAAGTTTAACGAGCCAAGGCGCATGAAGGGTGTACGTGATTTAAATATATGAATATAGTGTCGCATGGACCACCACCACCTACCTACCTACTTTATATGTATATTGAACATTTTTTCAGTTATATAGCATGTAGCTGTGAAGCCAGAGGGAACCTGAAACTAAGACACTCCGCTTCCCACTATCCGCTTAATCACTGTTGAGTGGTGGCCTCGACACCAGTGCGAAAAATTGAAAATATTGAATATTTCATTTCCTCGAATGGGAATCGAATCCACGGTCCGTAACTGTATGTCGATGTACTAAACTTAAACTACGTAGAATATTGCTCTATCCAACTTAGATTAGGTACGTGAGCCTTGAAGGATATGAAGTTAATTTACAAACATTTAAATAAAATATTTTCTATATTAACATTAAAGAAAAATGTTCAAATAAGGTTATATTGCGATTGTAAGATGTGAATACAAATTTTTAAACGTCACAGACAAACTATAGTAGAAACTTTATGTACATATATAATTGCTATTATTCACTACAGAGCGAGGTAATTTGTGTCACTTTTCTCCGCTTTCGTACAGTTAAATGTTTCCTTGTTTATTATGCTAATTGACACGTAAATATATTTAAAAATTAACAATAATATTTTTTTTAAAAACAAAGTTTTCATAGTTTATATTTTACAATACTTAGTACTTAGTTTTTTCTTAACTTAACATTGAACAATTTAACTAATTCCAACTGCAATTTTATAATATTTTGAAATAATCGTGACAATGACGATCATTATAGAGAAATCAATTAAAGAAATCATTGCAATCAACCTATTTTTTTTTCAGCTTTTCATTGTATTCCATATATAGTAGGGTAGGCCTCTGCCTAGTGTTAAAATATTCCGTTTCCCACTTTCCGCAAAATTTTTGGAGTCATTGCATGTTGAATTAGCGGACTCAATCTTGTTACCAAAACCACTGGTACACCAATGTACCAGAGCAAGAACATTAAAATATTAATAAATAATAATTCGTTCCCTCAAATGGAGATTGAACCTACAACCAT
Source organism: Heliconius hewitsoni (assembly GCA_018230445.1). Lineage (NCBI taxonomy): Eukaryota > Metazoa > Arthropoda > Insecta > Lepidoptera > Nymphalidae > Heliconius > Heliconius hewitsoni. Next base: position 15,718 of record DWAN01002001.1, read on the forward strand.
CGCGTTGCCAGTCACACACTTCTGCCACTGCGCTACATCTGTACAAAACGGCCTCAATATCTATTCGATAGATACAAAGTTATTCACAAAACGCCAAAAAACCAATTAACAGTTAAAACGATTTAACCAAACGTTAGTTTAACCCTTCGATTCCCAGGATATCGGGGCGTGACGGAACACCGTCACATCAATCATCGCGATTTTAATTTTAAATCAATTGTGGACGCGTGCCCGCCATCCATCTTGCTTTAATAAAAAAAGCAAACATTAGCACCGAACCGGCTAACACGGTGACGGAAATTGGAAACGTGATGTACAGTTATATTCGGTATTTGCTATTGCTACATATAAGAGGAGAACTCGTTTGTTTAACTGTTATTAAAATTAACCTTTTTTTTAATTTATATCAACTTCACGCTGTATCCCGCACACAACAGGGTAGGCAGAGGGAACCTAGTGT